>KZ678405.1:0-217601 GCA_003019895.1 Coniella lustricola
AAAAAAAAAGAACCGACGGCTACGGCAGCCGGATGAAGAAAGCCGCGGTGGGACTTGTAGACGCGTGGGGGAAGACACGGGCGGACGGGAGGGTGTTTTGTGAAAATGGGTGAAAGACGAGATGGAAATGCTCCGTCGGACCGAGTTAAGGCTCTCTGGTTCTCGGCGGCGGGGTTGGTGGCATGGCCCACTTGTCCATACATACTGTGCGTCCATGGGCTACCCTTTATGTATGTACAAGGTGTGTATAACACAGATTGAGTTACATACAAGGACCAGAATACGTGGGATTGTATGCAATGAAACCCGCCGAGAGGAACCCAGATCTTGGGCGCCGGAATGATGCGATGAGAAGCGCGAAAAAGAGGCTGTACATACACGCCTGTGCCCCTGAGCTAAGCGAGAAACATGGAAGCGCGATAGAGCGAGGCGCGGTGAATGGGCGATGGTGTTGAGGGTGTTGGTGATGCTAGATGTTGATGCGATGACGAGCTGAGTGAAACGGGGCGGACAGGTTTGTGCTGGCCCAAAAGCAAGGCACCCAGCCAAGTATATTGTACCACTCTTCCGTTCTTGTCTTTCTCTCTGTTGTCCGTGTTCTGGATGGCCGTGTCGATGTAACTGGATCCGAGCAGGACTAGATCAATCAACCTCAAGAGTCAGCAACGCCAGACCAGACCACATGCTCACCTACTGACAAATGTGGAGAAAAGAGAGGGCAAGGATATGAAGAAGGACAGCAAAAGACTTGGGAGAAGACAGGCAAGCAGTCACCTACTGCTACTACAGTTGCAACTGGATTCCGTCCGTGGCCCTCCGGCACGCGCAGCCCAAGCCAAGCCAAGCCAGTCCCAGTCCCGGTCCAGCGTGATAAGGCGGTTGGCAATGTAGGTGCACTGACACAATCCAAGCCAGGAGAGTACGTCCTTCTGGAATGACAGTAGCAGCGAAAGGATCACACTCGCACAGGGCCGGATCGTCACATCAGCCTTTGTTGAGTCGTACAACAGCGCTCGTTCCAACTGTCACTGCGTAACTGTCAACTGTGAGTGTCAAGGTAAAAAAAAAGGTCAGACCCCTGCCTCCTCATCCACATCCACCTTTCATGTCATGTCAAGCTGTCACATGCACCCTGCCACGAGAGGTACGTATGTCCTCTCTGTCTCTTTCAATGTGACGTTGACACTGACGTTGACCTTGCCATTACCGTTGCCGCTGCCATTGCCGTTGCCGGTTTGGCGTTCTCAATAGCAGCGCGGTAAAGAGAGACGACAACAAAACCACTCCTCCTCGGGCCAGCGGCACAGAGCAAAGAGGCCGTCTGACAAAAGAGAGAATAGCACAAAGGGAAAAAGCAAGCGAGGTTGCGGAGGAGGAAGCTAAGGCAGCTCCCGGGTTCTAGCGCGAACTAAGCTATGACTCTTGCGATGGACTTTGCTGGAAGTCTGGTAAGAAGTACCCTGAGGTACTTCTTACTTATGCTTACTTCCCCACATCACACATCAACGCCCCACAAACAGCCCCAGACGGGAACACAGCAACCCCCCAAAAAGCCCCCTGTAACATGACCGCTGAACGATGCGTCCAGGTTGGGCCAAGGTTGCCTCGCTACGCTAAATGCTTTACCGAATTGCGAACTGATCGGCCGAACGGAAGGACAAGATGACAGAGAAGATGAACACAATGTCCCCAGGTTGAAACGGCATCACTCCGTCAAAGAGTAGAGTGGAGAGTGTATAGTGCGTGCCTTGACGCGCATCAATTCTCTGTTTGCATGTCACACATCTTGTCGTCACCATGCTGAACCGCTGAAAGGGCTGTAAAACACGATGCCTAAGGACCTACTTCAACTTATATTCAGAGGACTAAACTGTTTTACTTGGAAAATGGAAGGAATGGAATTCAATCGATTCAAGTCCTACTCAGAAAATGGGCTAGGCTATTCAGCAGTTCAACTGTGCCGCAGGAGGCGTGATAGGTTCTCAAGAATTGTATACAAGGCGAAACCACAGCCTCACCAGGCTCTCGTCCCCTGTACCCGTCATTTCGTTCAAAAAAAAAAAGATATATACATATACAAAAACCCCATCAAACTTCTTCCAAACCGGTCCGCCGTTCTTGGGCCTGTTCAACATCCACCATTCTTGCACAGCGCGCTCGTAGGCTTCAATCCAGGGAAGAAGGAAGTCGGCACCGTCGGAATCGGGATACTCGCCGTGATGCCAATCGTCGTCGTGATCTCACCAGGCATCGTCGTGTACGCGTAGCCCGTGACAGTCGTCACCGTCGCCGTGGTGGTGGTGGTAGTGTACGCCGTGCCCGTGTGGAGGCAAGGCCCGCTGCCGTAGGCGTTCTCGCACAGGTACAGCTCCGAGGTGCCTGTCTCGGTCCAGACGTAGAAGGCGTCAATCTCAAGCTCCTTGCACGGCTCCAGCGGGGGGCAGATGAGCCGGATCACGGGGCGCTGCAGGCCGTTGAGCGTCGTGCCGTGCCAGTGGCTGAAGGTGAGGTTGGTGTACTCGACGCCGTTGCCGGCTGCTGTTGTCTCGTCAGACCAGGCGCTGTCGAGGTCGATTGTGTAGGCGTTGGACTGTGGAGCCAGGTAGATCATAACATTGTTAGCTATCTATTTCGACATGTGTGATTCGAGTCAAGAGGACAAGAGAATGGATTCGAGGTGACACATGATTTAGCTGTAAGACTTACGTGTCCCATAAAGTTGTTGAACTGGCAGTTCTCGACATAACCAGAGCCTCCGTTGGACTTGATCATGTACATCTGGTTGCTGTTCTGTGTGTAGATGTGGTTGTACTCGATGTTGGAAATAGCAGTGTCCGCAGCCAAGGAGCCCATTGCGCACTAGCATGTTGTAGACGTTGATGTCAGTCAATGGTTACGGTTTGTCACATGAACCACTTCAAGACTTTCTGGTTGCATGGTATATACGTACACCTCCCGACCAATTGCAGTAGATGCTCTCAACAAGGATATCCGAAGCAGGGCTCTTGACAGTTACGCACTCGTCCTTGTCTGTAAGAAAGCAATGTCTGTTAGACAAAGACGCCATATCAAGACGGTTCATACAAGTAGGCCCGACCAGGTCAAGGAAGAGTACTTACTGGTAACCTCGACATCGTGGATCCAGATGTTGGTACCCCAGACGTCAATGCCATCGAGACCACCCATGCTAGCACCACGGATGATGGTATTGTACACTTCTCCGTTGCTGCAGGTGTCAAGAGTCAAGTGGAATTGAGGCGAGTCGACCAAGGCAATGTCATGGATGGAAAAGTCGACAACTTTGTACAGCCGGAGAATGCGAGGCCCATACTCGCCATCCTCGAGGAATTGGTATCCGTATCCCTGGATAGCACCCGCGGAGTTGGCAGAGTAGAACTCAAAGTCGGACGTGTTTTCAATGTAGATCATGTTGCCTCCAGCAGTGCCGGTGCGGTAAATAATGCCCTCGAGGTTGATGGAAACACCAGTACCTCCGTCGAGTGTGATCCAGGTCGACAGTCCATAGTTGCCAGCAGGAATGTACACTTCGCCGCCAGAAGCACAGGCTGCCCAAGCTGCAGTGATGGCTGCCGAGTTGTCGGTGGTTGCTGAAGCTACACCACCATAGCTGAGGATGTTGCAGATCTTCTTGGCAGCCTTGGAAGCAGTGGTGGTGGTAGGGCCCACGGTCCCAGAGAGCTGGGCCGTGGCCAGGGGCAGAAGAGACAGGAAAACAGCTGGCGACCACATCTTGACAAGAGAGCTACTGACCAGAAGCGTCAAATCAGAAGAGGGAGAAACACCAAGAGAGAGATACAGAGATGGTCGTCCTGCCAGTCTCATCATTCGCATCAGCGTACAATACTGACGGCAACTCCATTTATATGAAAGCTTGCCTTGGTAGCCAATTTGAAACGACGGAGTCGCCAGAGTCCGCCATGTTCATTCGGTTGCCAATCCCACGAACAATAGCATATTAATCGCATTCCGTCAGAGCACACCACGACCTCGCGGCTCAAACCCACGAGGGTCAGCGGATGAGCCGCGCAAGTACTCATCAGCGAACCTTGGTATGCTCACGGCCAGGATGAAGGATGCCCTGCTCGTGATTCCAAGAGCAAGGCTGTGACCAATATGTTTCAAACGAATTCCACCAATTGCAGGACTTGGCAACATCGAACGCGTTGACAGACTCGCTTCTGTGCACCAACAAAACCCGACACGTTCAGTTTCCAAACTTGTGGCTGTCTTCCTGTATGACAAGCCGCAGCCTGTGAGGCGGCAAACAGGCATGTACCAAGTGTGTTGAGTCTACAGGGTTGTTATGATCTTGACTCGACGAACATGAGGTGCAGACAAGATGCTCGTGGTTGTTTGAGGCCTCTAAATTGGTGATTGGTACCAGGTCACTGGCAGTATAGTTCTCCCCAAGTTACTTGGACTGCTCCTTGAAAGCCGATCCAATCTCTTGGACGCCATCTTGACCCAGGGGCTGGGGACTGGCTCGACAGTGCACACCAACGAGCACCAAGAGCAGCGAGTCAAGACAACGGAAATATAGGGGAATAAAAGAGACAGTAGATGCACAGTTATGGTCCCGCACTACTTGGCGGTACCCTGTGCCACTCCGCAAGAGAGCCCGTTGGGGCAGATGATGCGTGTCGGCACTTGCACGCCCGAGAAGGCAGGTTGTCCCGTGCATATCGATCGGACAGTTCAAGGAGGCGTGCAAGTGCTGTCCGTTTTGGCGCCTGCCGAGATGACGCGGCTGCCGAGTTGTGGTCCAGGACACAGAGAGAGATCCGCGAGGATCGGCTGTGTTGAAATGCCTGGCGGTGGTTTGGTCCTCCCCGTGACTGGTGGATTTGCAACCTGGCTGCTTCTGGGTCGGCGTGGGCTGGCAGCGTAGTCATCCTGGGGCATAGCTGGAGTCTGATAAGAGCGCACCTGCGAGCAAGGAAACGAGGTGAGTTTGGCAGTATATCATGGTCGATCTTGTACCAGCTTCGAGAAACCAGCTCGACTTGGTGGTGAGCGCCCATTGGCGAGACGACGTGACGACCCGGACGCAAGACGCAACGGGATCAAGTGCTCCGCAAGCCACAGCCACATTGCTGAACCCAGTTCTTGGCCAGGACACGTGGTTGGACAAACATGCACAGTCGATTGGTTTAAAGACCGTAAGCAGCCCCCGCCTTGGGCCATATTGTGTGTGTTTGAATCCCCGAGGCCGTCGAGGGCCACAATCTCTCTTGCTGGCTTGTTGCTGACTGACGAGCCGACGAGTGCTTGTTTGCGTTGGTGAGTTGTGAGGCTCGTGGCCATCGTGCCAGTCAGAGGCGAACGGTGGACGGTGCATGGATTCTGGATGGGAACATTGTCGAGAGTGACAGTCGAAACACGGTGGTATTTGTGTGTCAGTAACCGGCGGAAATGCATGTGTCGCGGGACAAAACAAGGCTTAGAATTGCCGGCAGCTTCTCTCGTCTGCAGAGGTCAAGAACGGTGCTTGGGCGCAGCCAGGAACCCTGCTTGAGTCAGGACAAGGGTACTGTTTGGGTCACGCACGTGCACCACCCCAGTTCACGCTAATGTGCAACAACCCCATTCCTGGGGATTCCATTTCCCAAAGGGGGGAAAGGGTTGCTTGCTGCAGTGGAATTCTCCGTGTTTGGTGTTGCGATGGTTTGGCTGGATACATGTGTCCAAGAGAAGAGCCAAGTTTGCATTGTCTGTTGAATATACAAGCTGTACTGTACCTTTTTCACACTGCAGTATTCTGGCTGCTGCGATGCCGTCAGCACAAGCACCCCCCCCGAGAAGTTACTTGAACAAGTACCGGTGCGGCTTACGGAACAAACGAGTTGCTGAGTAAGCAACCAGCGCATCCCAGCTAATCACAAGTACAGACGGTCAGCATAGTACCAGTCATCGTTTCTCCATCTTCAATTCCCATCTTTGTCTTCAACAGCACCTTCTCTTCTGGCCTCCATGTTCCAATCCACAGCAAATCATCAACAGCCATCTCGCGACATCGGGACGGCCCTGTATGCGAGAGTAGCAAGCGCAACACACGGGTCTTTGCTCCGTCCTTCGGATGCGAAGCCTCGGCTCAACCCCAGAGCGCCAACATACAGGGATCCCTCGTCCGTCCCCCGGCCTCGGCCCGGGGTCCGAATGCGACAACGCCACCCCAAAACCGCCGCCTTCCGAATCCGATTGACAGTTGTTGATCCACTCCGGGTACCTCTGACATTGGGTTTGGGGTTGAATTGTGAAAGTGGCGCGGTATCAGGGAATAAAGAAAGGGGATTACGGAGGCCTGCATGGCATTTTGAGTTCATGGCGTTTGTATCTGCTTGCAGATCTCAGGTGATCATCGCCACCCCAAGAAACTCCCCGTTTTCGCCTACAGGATCATCGAGATATCGCTGCGCGGTAAATCAGATGTTCAATGATGACCAAGATATCGTGAGAATCTACCCTGTAAAGTCCAGCCAAAGCAGCAGAGCTCCAAAGCAGCAGAGCTTCAAACCAGATACTTGCGACTCAACGACACCAGAAGAGCAAGGAGATCCAACAGCAACCGCAAAGGCCACGGACACAGACAGAACCCGGGAAAACCATGTCCATGTCGCGGCCTCTCCGACGCAGAGACTCGCCCCTCGACGACGAAAAGACCTTTTGGCTTCACTTTCAGGTGTGCCACGACGGCCTCACTCCTCCGTCGCCTTCCGCCTGCTCTTCACACACCGCGTTCCGTCTCTTCCCAGCCCTTCCCACCGAACTCCGCCTTCAAATCTGGTCCCACCTGCTCCAACCACGCATCGTCATCGCCGCCTGCTTCGACGCCGACCCAACCGCAACAGCCCGCAAGCAAGGCCAACTCCAGCACCGCGCCAACCTCCCGCGATGCCCGGTGCTCCTCCACATCTCATCCGAAACCCGCGCCCTCGCCCTGTCGCACTACTCGCTCGCCTTTTCCTGGCGCGTGCCCGCGATCCTCGCCTCGCCCCGCACCTCTCCGCCCCGCGTCTGGTTCAACTTCACCACCGACACCCTGCTCCTTCTCGGCGAGCTGGAGCCCTACGACAGCAGCAACATCAACGCGCCCATGGTCTACTTCCTGTCGCGGGCCGACGCCCACCGCGTGCGTAACGTCGCGTGCGCCTTTGAGGAGCTGCGGCTGGGCGAGGTCGAGAGCGAGCAGATCTTTGGATGTCTGTTCCACATCATTGATGGGTTCCCTGCTGCGGAGCGGTTGTTGATTACGAGCACGGATGAGGACCTGGCGAGGGCCAAGCAGGGCAGGGGTGGCATGCCGCTTGAGTTTGGGCTGGGGAGCCGCGAGAATATTGTGCAGAAGATTTGGTGGGGGTGGATTAACGGGACGAGTGTGGTTACGAGTCGGATGCGCGACAAGCAGATTCTCATGGTGCGGGAGGATGGGCTGGCGGATTTGGTGGCTGAGCAGGCGTCGATGTAGTCTTTTGCGGAAGCCAAAGTCGTGGTTCTTTGTACATACTAGATCTCCACCTAGCCTGTGTGGGAAGTGTAGATATGCTGGGTGGGGGAGTAAAGAGACTGATGAAGAAGTGATTTGTGCACATTAAGTAGGTCTACTACCTACCAGGCCAGGTCTATTCTTGCCACGTTGTACAGTCCCGGTACACGAGTAGGTAAGTTTGAGTGGTGTTGCGCGCTATTCCTCGCCCTTGCAAATCCAGAAACCCCCGATGCGTCGATCAGTATGCAATATCCCGCCCGATTGTTGAACGCCATACACTTGCGCATATTTTCCCTGTTCCATTTTTCATTTTCCATGCCCCTCGTACGTCGTAATCCAAGGAATCCGGACAGTGTCATCTGCGTCGTCGAATGCTATCCCGCCGTGCATCGTGAATCTCAAAAGCCGGACATCCTTCGCGACCGCCCCTCATCCCGCCCAGCAGCCAATCCGTCAAGCCCACGAATTTGGCGCCCACGCCATTCTCCCATTCGCCACCAGACTGCACATGTTCAATCGTGTGGCTGAGGATCCTGCCTTCTTCGTCGAATTCAAAAATGAACAAGCCCGTGAAGCCCTTTGCCGTGTGCTCCTCGCTGGTTTGGAATAGTTCTCTAAACGGCAGCCGCCACCTGATGCGCGAGGCCCCTGTCGTCCGCCACCGTACCACTAGCTGCTCTGAAGCAGACCCTGTGCGTTTTCCTTGTTCTTTGACCATGCGCTCTGACAAAATCTCGAGCTTGACATCGCCTATCAGGGGCAGGTGGTTCCAGGCAAGCGGGGATGTCCATAATGCGGCGATGTAGGCAACACGGCCTGAGACGGTTGGCAGATGCGGGTGTGTCGATGGGAAGAGGTGTAGGCTGATGTTGGGCGCAAGGATATCGTGCGGGAGCGGCGACTGGAGGAGGGTCGGGAGGCGCTCTTGGAGGACTCGCAAAGCTGTTGGGACAGTTCCATTAGCGTTAATGCTTGCCTCGTGGGAGGATTCATTTTCATAGACCAAGACAAAAGTAACGTACTCTTGCCTAGTTTCACCTTGCGCTCATCTGGAGGCTTGTCTCCGCCCTGGTTGCTGTACGGGAAGGTCGGATTGAACCATGCTTCTGGCAGGTTACGAGGGGTTTCTTGTAGAGTTGTGAGGGGTTTAAAGGTCTTTGGTATAGGCGCTGAGCTTGTTGTGCCTGCTACTGGTGTTTTCTGGGTTGCTCGTGTTGTGAAAAAGGGCCGTGGCACCGAACCGGATAGCGAGCTCACGGCATTGTTGGAGGAGGATGGCGAGATCCGTGGAACTCGGCAGGAAGTGGGCATTTGGATGCAGCGTGAACTACATCAACAATGAGCAGAACACAGACAATGGAACGGAAAGAGGGTCTCTTGGTGGGCTGCTGTTTGGTTCGCAAAAATAACGTGAACGTCGTGTGTCAGAGCGTGCCGAGAAGATCGCGAATTGTGGACTGGGTTTCTGTCTTGAAAGGTTGTTGAAGCGAAAAAAGAAGATTCTCAGGTGATAATGCAAGGTTCGATCATGTTCTGGATTGGGGGGGGGGCGTCCAGTGGGAAGCTACTGATTTACAGGGCCCCGCAGTGCAGGCTGTACCAGACAGGCAGGGGGGCCCTGTGTCTCCCCGCATTCCCCACAGGTGCGATTGCGTAGGTGCTGGAGACCACCTGGGCAGTAAATCAGATGCCCAAGGTGCTGTAGATTTGCACCAACTGCCCAGTGAGCCCATGGAGGTTGAGAACTGCGTGGAGGCAATCTGTACGTGGTGAAGAGTTCTTGGGTCAAATTAATCCAGCAGCAACATGGCCATATTGCTCTTGTTGTATGTTGCTTTGTGAGAGAGTGATTGGCAGCTGTAGTCGGGACATAAAACAATGTGTGAAACATGCGATGCTAATACACACTCTTTTCTCCTTTGAATATATCCCGGTTTAATCAATACTTTCATATAGGACTTACAAGTCCTTGTGATTCCAGCAATGCCTTCTCAAGTACACAGGTAAGTACTCGCAGACCCAAATCAAACCTCCTGACCGCTAGAGTTGAACCCATCCTACTTCAATACTTGCACACCTTGTTCGAGCAATAAGTGTGCCGTTCTAGAGAGGTGGGTATTCAGCAGACCGCGTGGGATTGCAATTTACCATAGCAGCAGGCGTGACTTCTGGCTCTGCTCCCTGCTGCTCAATAACAGCATCCATGCTTTTGCTTGTCCATCTGTTCAAGATCACGGAACCGCTGGTGAGGACTCATTGCCAAGCCAGCTGGTGCTGCAATACTCATCTAGAGTGATGCTTGCCGTGCAAGTGTTCTTTGTTGGTGGTCTTTGCAAAGAAACAGAAACGGCCCTGGGCAAACGGGAGCTGGTTACCTGGACAGCAAAAAGCAACTGGAATATGTGGAGGCGCGCACTGGAGACTGATCTCCTGGAGGGTGTCTGTACACTTTGAATCAAGTATAAAAGCTACACGGGGCTCTTGTTCTTGAGTGTTTTGTTTCATTCCATCTTAGCCTCCAGCCATGGCAATGGGAAGGGGTCACGTGAGCTTAGTCAGACACCCCTGTCCCCTTCCCGGCCATTAGTGCTGGATTATCTGCGCCTCTTTCAGGTGGTCGCCGCTCGGTTTGCCAACCTGCCCAGTCTCCAGTTTCAGTCAGCCACTGCCACTGCCACTGACCACTGACCACTGACCACTGCCACTCACTACCGCCTTGCCCATCTGATTGACGTTGCCTAACACTTGGCCCTCCTCCACACCTCAACCTCGCGCCCGTCCATTCTGTCCATCAATCACCCACGCCGCGCTTGTCCTCGCTCTTCGTCTGCACTGCCAGCCATTCCAGTGCCCTTTCTTGATCGCTTTTCCTCATCCAGACTGCGCTTTCACCGCCAAGATGAACCCAGAGTAGTACGTGGCAACCCATCGCGCCCCTCTCCACATCTCTCTGCCTCTCTTTCTCGCTTTCTCTCTCTCTGCCCAGCCTCCATCTTGCCAGCCTCAACAAGCCATACTGACCAACAACTTCCAGAGTCGTCCGTCTTCAGCCTCGACAGCCACGATGCGACCGCGCAGACCTCCCCTAAATCGAGATGTACGCCCCGCGAATGAGCACTGAATTGATGGTTTCCGAACAGATACGACTACCTCTTCAAGCTGCTCCTCATCGGTGACTCCGGTGTTGGAAAGTCTTGCTTGCTTCTGCGGTTCGCCGACGATACGTACACCGAGTCCTACATTTCCACAATCGGTGTTGACTTTGTGCGTGGCCTCTGCACATCCCGACTCTCTGATAACACCGACTCTGACAATCTTACAGAAGATCAGAACGATTGAGCTCGATGGCAAGACAGTCAAGCTGCAGATTGTGAGGCTCCCCTGAGATCCAACCCCAGACGGCATCAACGCGATAGCAAAAGTCAACGAGACGCGGTTACTGACAGGGTGAACACCTCGTGCAACAGTGGGACACTGCCGGCCAGGAGCGCTTCCGTACCATCACCTCCTCCTACTACCGCGGTGCTCACGGCATCTGCGTCGTCTACGATGTCACCGACATGGACTCGTTCAACAACGTGAAGCAGTGGCTGCAGGAGATTGACAGATACGCCACCGAGGGCGTCAACAAGCTGCTGGTTGGAAACAAGAGCGATATGGCCGACAAGAAGGTTGTCGACTACACCGTCGCCAAGGTACGGGCTGGCCCCCTCCTCTCCAACCTTTGTCCTCACTGGTCATACATGGAGTCTAGCAGCACCTGAGCATCACTTGATCACATGCTGCATTGCACGTATCTGCCGTTGGACCCACTTTTCCACTGACCGCATGAATACTATAGGAGTTCGCCGACAGCCTGGGCATCCCATTCCTCGAGACCTCGGCCAAGAACGCCAGCAACGTTGAGCAGGCTTTCCTGACTATGGCTCGCCAGATCAAGGAGCGCATGGGTACTGCCGCCACCAACAACACCAAGCCTTCCGTCCAAGTCGGCCAGGGTCACGGCGTCTCATCAGGATCCAGCAACAGCTGCTGTTAAGAAGTGCGATCGCCAATACCCACCTGCCTTGAACTTTTTGTACAAGTACCAACCACCCCGGGCGACGACTCAAAAAACGGCCATACTACTCACGACCGTCACGAATCCGGTGGGATATGAGTGACGCACGCACAGGATACAGGGTTCGTTTGTTGATGGTCTCCCGGAATTTGCGATTAATGGGGTGTTCCTTTTTTACTCTTGCGTGTTTGTTTTCGCTGCGCATAGACCGAAGTCGCTGTGGCCTTGGATGGATTCCCTACCTTTTCCGGATCAAGTAGATGGAGGAAGGGCGCTTCGGATGCGACTACGAATGGTCACAGTGGACCAGCCATCTTCTAGAGCACTACTTGTCCTTCCACGCCACCACTCAGGCGAAAGAACCCGAGTCGGCCGTCAAGCGGAGACAAGGGCGGACTAACAATGTGTACGGCCGCGGCATCCGTTCTACTGCTTGTTCTCGGCTTCCCAATTCCATCCATCCAATGGCGGGTTAGCCAACACCACCACATAATAACACACACTGCTGGAGTTTTGCGCTCTTGTTCTGATTGTCATGTGCTGATTTCCTCGTCCTTTCCCCTACCTTCGCCTATTGAATGATTTCCATCCCGGGTGCATTCTTTTATTTGGGTGCACTGGTGAATATGAGGTTTTTCTCTTGTCCTCTGTGGCTTCTGAACCTCTAGTTTTGTGGTTTTGTTTTGTTTTGATCGAGGTCGGGGTTTCGTTCCGTAGGTTGGTAGACAATCCTCATAACGTGACTGACACCTTGAATACTTTCTCTCGTATACTTGACGCGTCTCTCTCTTGACTCCTCCTAAGACGAATGAGCGAGTACCTTGCCTTGTATCACACCACTTGATTTATCAAATGACGAGAACCATGATAGATATACACACCCACAAGGACCATGTGACAATGACCTGGACTGGTTCAGTGCTTCTTTCCTCTCCTACCGAGTCGAGGTTGATCGTGCTGATAGATATCTCGGCATATGATCGCTTTTGGTAGGGACTTGATTTGGGATGTACATGATTTTCATTTTCCATCCTACTCTATCATGATATTCTTGACATCATCCAAACTCTCTTCAATCAGTACTATTGTGGTAACATTCTCGTCATCATTATCGCTTTGTCAATGCTTCAACAGTCAAAGAAGATGCTAGAAACCCGAACAAGAAAATGAAAAGTATCATGAATACGGCAATAAGAGAAATAGGAAAACAGAAACAAATACTGCATAACCCATGCCACATAGTATGAAATTCAGCAGACAAATAGGAGTAGAAGAAAATCGCTGAAGCCAAGCAAAGCCACATTTGACCTTGAACCTCTCAACAATAAAGAAACCCACTCACTCACTTGACACAACCGCAATATCGGCCCAGCTAGCCTCTACGTAAGGCCCAAGAACTTGAGTGCTTTACGCGTGTTCCCCTTGCGCCGCTCGCCAGTACGCATGTACATCGGCATCAACCGCCGCTCATCCTCGTCGTCGTTGTAAAAGTCGTCTTCGACCATCGTCGCTGCCATAACCTCTACAGGCGTCTGGCCTGCTCGCGAGCCTGCAGTACTCGCAGGGTAAACACTCCTTTCATCATCGCCACTGCGGCGCCGGTCAGCTAGCGAGCGCTGGCCCGAGCGTGATCTATTGCTGTGCCGCCTCGAACGACTGAGGGCCGAGTGGACGCTGGTACACGAGGGCGAAAGTTCTTCTGAAGGAATCGGAGGTGGTATCGGCACATGATGACGACCTCTCGCGCAAGGAGTAGTGGGTGAGTCAAGACCGCGGCCGTCAGAATCAGGCGAGAGAGGAGGCGACGCAGGAGTGGCGCCGGCGACTTTGGCTGGGGTAGTCGGGAAGGGTTTGGCGGCGCCATGGGCCCGCGCAGGTCGGCCACGTATCGCCTCGGGTGCATAGAAGACATCAATGTCGATGAGGGTCTTGAGGATGGCTGAGATAAATGTTGCAATTTCTGCTTCTGTCGCAGACGAAGGGAGGAGGTGGTCTGCGCGGGAGAACGATTGACGGGCTCTATGGGAGGGTCGGAAGCTGTGGTTGGATGTTCGGGATCTTGGGGATGATTTCCTCTCCACAAGTGGCGGAGAGGGCTGTGCATTAGGAAAATAAATCGCCTGCATGTCGTGGGCACTGTTTGGGGAGACGGGCGAAGGCACGTCCGAAGCTGCTTGCGATAAGTCTTCCGAGTCGACAATTCCTGCGACCTTGAACATTTCTGAACCGACAATTCTCTGCAGCGCGAGGATGATGGGGAGATATTCGGCTGGGTACTCCAAGAGTAAGAATCGAGTCACAGTATTGGCCGCTAGATAGCTCTCGAGCTGAGGTACAATGAGACAAGCGAGGAGGTGCGCATCGCCAGAGAGGTCATGAGGTGTTTGACCTGTGAGGCACTGGGTCGAAATAGACTGCACGGCGTTGAGGATCAGATACCTGTTTGATCAAGATTAGCAGCAGTTCTTTGCCCAGTTTCATGCGTGGAGCCGCCTGACCTGATATCCAGCCTGCCACTTCTGGATGTCCCGTTTGATTTGCAACCAAGCTTCTCGATCTGTCCTGTAAGAGCCAGAAACAATTCCGTCTTGACGCCATTTTGGCAGCCAATTGCCAGTATACAATCTGCGGTCCTCCGATTCAGGCTCAATCCTCGACCTTCGACTTCGCCAAACATTGGCTTCCATCGTCGGTCCATGTCGTACAGCGAAGGTAGGTTGAACTGTTGCAAGGCAATGTCTTGACGAAATGGAAAGTAGACACTCAAGGCTTTGCGCAACTCATTCTGTGTTGCTACAGCATTTGAGCGACTCGTCGTTGCAAGATCGCGAAAGATCGTTCGAGGCGGTTGTCCCATGTTTGGAGACTGGGTACATGATGGCGTCGGGAGCTTGACCGCAGCCAAGCTTGATGATAGACCAGTTGACGGATCGATCGAGTTCGAAGTATTCATCCGCTTGTCACCCACTGCAGATGATCCGTAATCTGAGGCCTCGTCAGACGAAGGCACTTCAGCTACAGGTGACAATTCTGGCGACATTCCACTGTGATACTCCTGACTGATCAAGTCCATTGCGCTGGGCGAAGGGGAATATACCTCTTGGTCTTCGCTCTCACAAGAAGCTGCCTTTGCGACTTCAATTGGGTAGATCCCATCTCGGAACAAGCCAATGACTGATCCGAGCACATAGTCCGATGTTTCGCTGGTAAAATGAATGACAAGATCCTCATGAAGCGGCAGCACCGGAAGCCACAACTCACTCGATGGACCCCGATCGTACTTGTCAAGACCCAAAGCATCGGTCCCTTGATTGATGTAGGTGCCTCGGCCCTGTGAGGGTGCGCCGTCTAGAAAGGTTGGTGGCTTTCGGATGGTTGTCTTCTGAGCTTTCACGAATCGGGCATCCGGTCGATGCAGAAGGTTATTGCTCGAATAAGGGTCCTCAATAATCGACCAGTGTCGACTCTTGGCTTCGGCGCTGTCCAGCGGAGATGCGTTCCCCTGAGGTGCCAGCTCGATGGTGACCCTGCGGCTTCGTGCTTGCGCTAATTCCATGTCGTCCAGTGATTTTGTCCTCCTCTGTAAACGATGTAATTTCGAGGCTTGCATCTGCACAAGCCGCGCCTCGCCATATACCACACCGTCGGGAGTGGCAGGAGGCGATGGAAAATTGTCGGTTGCTGGTGAGAGAGCCTGAGCCGCTGGTCGATCCTCAATACTCCGAGTATGGCTGCGTTCTACCTTCGTGGTCGCCGTCTGGCCAGGAAGAGATAGCTTCAGCGCTGCAGCACCCCACCGTTCCTTTTCTGCGTGCTGCCAAGGTCTATTGTGTGTCCTATCCCTGGCTGAACGTGTGTCTTCGTCATCGTCAGTCTCGAAAACCGACACATTTGGTTCATGAGGCGGCGAACCAAAAACAAAAAATGGAGACGATTCGGCCAGCTCCAGCATGGGCAAACTAAGGCTTCTCGGTCGTGTTCTGATGTAGTAATCGGCAGGTTGTAAGGAGTCGGTCTCGTGGTAAAGAGCATCTGCAGCTCTCATTGCTTTGATTATGGGATCCTCGTCGTCCTCTTCGCGCAACAACTCTTCCCTGTCCCGTTCGCTAGCATACATCTCCCAAATCTCGTGCTGCACGTCAACCTTTTCTTCGAATAATCCTCGTGTGCCTTGTCTTACAATGTCTCTGAAAACTGATTCCGCCATCAGGACGTCCCCAGCGGTTTGTCTTTCGTTGATGACTGAGATGCAGTGCGACACCGCTCCAGCAGTGCCCCCATGGAGGAACACCAGCTTCTTGTTGATATCATTCGCCCCGTTGAGGAAGTGCAAAGCAGCATGATGTCGGGCCAAGGCTGCCTCGTGGACAGCTTTGATATAGGATCGAGCAGTAAACCGATCATCCGTGTAAATGTCTTCTGTGATGTAGTGCTGCACGCTTGGCAGAATCAGGATTTGGGAGCTTGGAGGGAGAAGTCGTAGCTGCGTTGACACGATATCAGCTGGGCCTTCGAGAGCCACCAGTCCTCCGTGGTGTCGGGCTACGGTCTCCATAATAGCAGCGCTGGAAGTAAGGGACTCGCTGTGTGGGCGCACGTAGCAAGCCAGACCTCGGACAAGGCGGCGGTTATGGTGTTTAAAGCCAAGGGAGGTGTGCGTAGTTTTAGAAATTTCGCTTTCTCTCTTTGGTGTTGTTGTCGGATACTGAGGTGACCTCTCTGTAATCGACGAGATCAAGAATACTCGTTCAAGTCGTCCAGATGTTCGTTGATAGCGTGAATGTCTTGTTTTTAGTCCGACAACAAAACTAAATGACGACAACGCCGATGCAACAGAGACTGATCGGAAATATGAATTGGCGCGCCAAAATGTTTGACACGGCGGATGGCCGAGCTGAAATCAAGAAAAAGCAACACGGTGCCTAGATTATGCTTTGTTTGCTGACCTTGAACAAAAGAACGTAGGAGACCAGTGACCATAGATGGAAAAGAAGGGACGAGAATAGTATCTGCGCAAATCGTCTAGATTGTCGTCCGTCTCACCTCACCTTTCTTTTCGTCCTCTTCAGGCTCTCGATCTGAACATGTGCGGCATAGCGACAGTGAGCCCAACGGAGACAGAAGAGGATTAGTGGCTGCGCTTCATTCAACCTGGCTTGTCTGCGCGCCACAAAGGCGGATGCAAAGGCGAGGATGATGCTGCCAGCCTAACCTTCAAGTCTCTCCCAACAGGAGGCGACAACCACACAATTCGCAGAAACACCTATCCTCCTTCAATTAAGAGTTTGCAGAGCCAATGATCACAGCCGCGGAACCGCCTGAGCGTCTGCGGAGCGCAAGTGCTACGGTCACCCATCCGAGCGTCTGCGTCGGTCTGAGCGACCCCCTCTCTTGAAAACTTGGCCGTGTGTGCACTTTGATATATTAAAACGCAGTCATTGGCCTGGAGACGGCAAACATCCCAGGTTGGTGCTCGGACCATGTGTAGTACAGGTGTCTGTTCACCTACGTCGAGATGAGAGCTGTGCAGCAGTCTAACCGAACATGCTCGCAATTGCCGGACAAGACAAGCAACGGCTTCATCATGTGTCTACATGCTGTTCTCCACGTCTTTCTCTCGACATTTGAATACACAAGCATGGATTCACACGCCCGTTCGGTCAAGTGCTCCCAATGCGGTGCAACTGGCGGCCGCCGTGTCCTCGAGCGCTACATTAGCTCCTGGGCGTTTGGCGCAAACCACAACTATCAGGGCTATTATTATTTCGACGCTTGTTGTTGAACAATGTATTGCCAAGTACTGTTTCTGATATGGGGCATTCAAAGTGCCGAGGAGAGTGATGTCAAGGCGCGCCCAGGTATAACATTGCCATGTTCAACCCATCACGAAGCTTTATCGGCCGAGTAAAGGAGCGGGCCAGCTAGTGGCTAGACGCGACCTCAGATCATAGAAAATTCTGTGACACCAGGTAAGTTTTGGGTGTTTGAAATGTACCGAGCCGTAATTGGTAGCGATCTCTGGACTAATGGCAGAACATTGGAATCCGAAGGCTGACGGGAGATGCGAATGAGTGGTGTCGTTTTGACATCTGCCATGGTACGCCGGTATGCATTCGTCTTCTTGCACAGCATGCGTGTTATTCGAAAGCCAAAGGTCCGATACCACGTAAGATGCAGGGAGAATAAGCCACAGTATCCGTCGGTGCGGCTCCATCCACCTACTTAGATGGTTGCCAATGCATGGGCTGAAACGACTTGTGATGATAGACCCATGCATGGCGGCTGTAGGCTTGATGGCAGCCTGTGAGACTGCGAGCTGAGATTCCTTTTGCAGTAAGCCCACGAGCAGCCTGCTGCTGCTTGCTGTTTTCCACTCCACAGCGCGGGCGCAACCTGCATAACACTAGTTTTGTTTTTCTGGCCTCTCGTTCAGCTGCAAAATCGCCTCTGATCTCCCACAGGTTGTTCAGCGTAGTATACCAGTTGAATATCCGCACTGAAACACTCATTCATGCTTGTAGGATTCGGTCGCCTGCGCGGCCCCTGTGCACTAACCAGGGCACTTTCTCGCGCCCGCTCATGCCGCCAAAAGCAACTCTGCCATAGGGACTTGTGCCGTGGGTGGTTCATTTGCAGCTGTTTTCCGGCTTCTAATTACGCGCATGGAGCACGGTCTCTGATGATGGCTGGTTGTTTCATCCACAAATCAGAGTTGTCGCCTTAGCAGGGGCTAAGTTCGCCGCGCAATGTGCTATATCATCCTGGACCGCTCAAGAAATTGTGAGCCAACACACAGTAGCTTCTTCTAGCACATCGTCAGTGGTCCCGTGAAGCACGTGGCATTGGATGTGCTATGTAGATGTCTGACCGCAGAAGAATGCATTAAATTGGCAGGCCGCCACCCCAGCTTTGAAGATCACGGTTGATAACACGAACCAAGGTGTTCCCTATTCAGGCTTTTGACGTATGATGGCATAAGAAGCGCCAATGAGATTGTGTGGCGGAAGAAGGGCCGAGAGCTTCTTGATCGCGTTCAGCTGGTATCTTCGGTGAGTCTGGCACGGAGTTCCTGCAAGCCGGGCGATGGGGCTGGGTTGGCACCCATCAAGAAGAAATTGGATTCACGAGACCGCAAAGCAGTGTGTATTATCATTGAAGGCTGCTGACGCTTGATGGTTGCATGATTGACATGTTGAGGGTGCTCATCCGAAGTTAGTCGTCCATCAACTCAGCCAGTTCGGCTTCCTCTTCTGCAGTCAATGCGTCGGCTGAATGTGCACCAATCTCTTGACCTTCGGTCTCGGTGCTCAGAGGCTTGTTCTGCTCCTCCACTGCGGCGTCGAGTGCCACCCTATCCAAGGGCCAGGTACGGATAGTGCCGTCAATGCCGACGCTGACGAGCCTCTCACCGTGGCCCATGCCACGTGTGAGGACGACCAAGTCTGTCACTTCGTCGTAGTGTCCTTGCAGAATGCAATAAAGCGACCCTGATGCTCGGTCCCAGACCTTCAAATCCTCATCTCGACCCGCAGTTATGACCCATTGATCGGTCACAGCCACAGCCCGGACATGGTCCCCGTGCTCCAGGCTATCCTCGGTATTGAAGCCTTTCCCACGCGAAAGACATTTGGCAGTTCCGTCGGCGCTTGCGGTCCACAGGTCGGCCTCGTCACCAAAGAGATCGAACAAAACCTTGTAGACACCTGTATCATGCACAGACAGCATTCTCCTCTCCACACTTGGAGTTGCCGGTGCCACATCTACAAGCTGCTCCCACTCGTCCAGCCGAATGTTCCATCTCCGGATGTTTGGGTCGCTGCCGGCACTGAAAAGACAGATCTGATCGTCCGAGCTCAGAATTGGGTCAATGGCGAGGGATTGCAGGGCGAGCATATTCATGACAGAGTCTGTGATTGAGTGCAAACGAACACCAGTAGCGACGTCCCAAACCATGATCTTCTTGTCGGCACCACCACTAATCAAGATATGTTTGCCGCTGAGCTTGGCGCATGCGACAGCTTTGACAAAGTCTGAGTGACCCGCGAATTTGAATCCGGGCCGTCGCGTTTCAATGTTCCAGGACCAGACATACGTATCCCAGGAGCCCGCAAACACAGTTCTGCTCTGCGGACCGCCAACGGCGACGCATGTTACGGGAGCGGTTGGCCCACGATAAACGTTGCTGGTGTCTTCAGTCTGTTGTCCGGGTCAGCGAACGAGTGGCGGTCTGCAGGAGCTTCGCCCTGGAGCTTCGAGACGCACATCAACATTGACTCGTCTGACTGAGCCTGCAGTCTCGGCGACAAAGACAGTGTCTGAGGGTGAGTTGGGGTCAAGAGTAGCAGCAGCTAACTTTGACTTGAGCACGACGGGGCTGCCGTGTTTGTTCTTGGACTTGGCTTCGCGCCTCTCCCTGTTGCTCTGGGCCGCACTATCGTGGATGTCTCGTCAACCGGTGGCCGCCTCAGTAGGTGCTCTTCGTACTCACTCCGACTCGAAGAAGTGGCGCGGATCCGAGGAATTCATCTTGTGAGGGCGGCAAAGGATGTCTCTAAACACTGTCGCCAGGAGGTGCTCGTACAGCTGTGTTTTCGAGCTTGTGCAAGTTTCTCTTGGGCCTGAGTTGCGGGCAAAGGAATGCGCTATCGTTGCAATTCCAGCACGATTCTGAAAAGGAGGTTGTCAGGTCAAGCTCGCTGATGAGTCTGATCAGAAATTCAAGGAGTGAAGATATGCCGTGCTTGAGGAACAAAATCGTGATTGGGGAAAGTCTCAATCCAGACCACACAGTGAATGGTTGAGAGCATGTTCGCTTCCGTACTGTACTTCCCAGTCTTGTTACATAATCCTAGACGCGCAGTAGCCACTTCAGTACTTGAGTACTAGTACTTGGTTCTAGCAGCATGCAGCTGGCATGCCATTGTCCAGTGACGAGGGGCCCCTGTTCACAGCTTAATTGGTCTTGCCGCGAAACGTCGCGTCCAAGTCGAACAAGAACGCGTCTCCCAAACTTCTCGAAACTGGTCACTATTGGCAAAACCTGCTTCCAAAATTGGTACGGCTACGCCACAAGAGCGCAAGAGCAGCCTTTGACGGCTCCGAAACGGCGACGAAAATTCCCATGAGCTGTCCTTGAGCATCATCCTCATAATGGCGATGGCTGGCCACAAAGTACGCGGGCGCCCGGCGCATCTCCAAGGCTCAACCCACTGCGCGTACACTCCAGACGGCGCGAAACTCGTCACAGTCGGGTCCAATAACACCATTCGCCTCTACAAGACAGGGTTCGACGGCGAGCCCATCAACATCGACGATTGCCAGGAACAGAACCTCAGTGTCGCCGCTAACGATGACTTCTTTGTCGTTGGCTCCGAGGACGGCACTGTCAGTCTCTACTCGCTCGAGACACACACCTTTGAGAAATTCCTCACCCGATGCAGTCTCCCTGTTCGCCACGTTTCCTTGTCTCCGGATGGAAAGCTGTGCGCTGTCGCTAGTGATGAGCTGACTGTCAAGGTCGTTGGAACCGAGGACATCTCGAAATTGTTCATCCTCAAGGAACACAACAAGCCCACCAAGCACGTTGCCTTTGACCCCAAAGGCAGTCTGCTGGCTCTGTCTTGTACAGACGGCCTCATCTATGTCTACTCTATGATCGCACCCGAAGGCCCGGAGCTCATTCGCAAAGTCGATGGCGTAATTGGAGCCGTGGAAGCAGAATCCGAGGCCTCGTCCGTGGTCGCATGGCACCCCGACGGCAGAGCGTTTGCAGCTCCAACGCCTATTCGAGACATTCAGGTTGTTTCAAAGAACGACTGGGAGAGCCAGCGCAGTTTCAGAAATGGACACGAAGGTGATATCACTGCCATTGCTTGGTCGCCAAATGGCGCCATGTTGGCATCTGCCGGCAAGGACAAGAAGATTCTCGTCTGGCAAACCAAGGACCAATCTATCATTGCCAGATATGAATACCCCGATGTCATGGACATAGCATGGCATCCTACCAACAACCTGCTCTCCTTCACCACAACCTCAGGAGAAGTCTTTATCTGTCCAGACTTTATATCTGACCAGTTCTCGGGCTTACTTAGACTACCCAAGCAGCCAGCACCGTTTATTCACGATCCTCTTGCAGGCGCCTCTGCGAGTGCTCGAAGACTACAAGCCAATGGCTTAAACTCTCGACCACCGCCAGCTCGCACAGATCTCACAGATGACCTGGACTCGCTCCTCGATGATGGATTTGGAGAAGAAGACGATGGGTTTGTCGTGGACGACGATGGCGCTGGCTATACTGCCGGTCGAAAGCGCGCTGCGGAGGACGACGATCTTTTCAACAATCAACCCACCAAGCGTGCCAATCTCTTGCGCCCGCAGTATCACGAAGCTTTCCAGCCTGGCGCAACGCCGTGGCGAGGCAACCGGAAGTATCTTTGTCTCAATCTGATTGGGTTTGTCTGGACAGTCGACCAAGACACGCACAACACCGTGACAGTCGAGTTCTACGACCATGAGTTCCATCGAGATTTCCACTTTACCGACACCTTTTTGTACGACAAGGCATGCCTCAACGACAAGGGCACGCTCTTTGCATGCCCTCCGAAACAAGACGGCAAAGACGATACCCCAGCGTCCATCTTTTACCGGCCGCATGAGACCTGGACCCAGCGCAGCGACTGGCGGACAGAGTTACCGAAGGGCGAGACAATCCTGGCCATGTCCTTGGGCGACTCGTTCATTACTGTCACCACCTCTGCCGACTACGTGCGTGTGTATACGCTGTTTGGACTTCCTTACCGCGTGTATAGGCCCAAGATCACTCCCATGGTCAGCTGTGCAGGTTGGCGAGACTATGTGCTGACGCTTGGCAACGGGCCCTGTGGTGCTGACGGCAGGACAAAGCTGCTCTACAGCATTGAGAATGTCAAGCGGGACGAGATGTGTCAGAATGCAGACTTGGTAGCTTTGCCCGAGGGCGTCACTGTCAAGAGTGTCTTTTTCTCGGACGAAGGCGTAAGTTTGTGCCAAGGGCTTCCTGCCCTGTAATGAGTTCAACCAAGACACAACATCGATTGACATTGAATATAGGACCCCTGTATCTACGACAGCACAGGCACCCTCCTGACGCTTCTCCACTGGCGCCAGCCCTCTCGAGCAACGTGGATCCCACTTCTCGATACAAAACTACTGCCTCGTCTCGCATCCGGGCGAAGACAAGAAAGCTACTTCCCCATAGCGGTGGCGGACAATAAGTTCCACTGCATCATCCTCAAAGGCGGTGACCAATACCCATACTTCCCACGGCCACTGCTCTCTGAGTTCGACTTTTCCATACCCCTGACCTCCGCCGCACCCAAACCGAAACCGAAAGCAGGCGCCACAACCAGCAACGGCAACGCCATGGACATTGACGGCGACGATGACGGCAACAATCACGACAGCGGAGAAGAAAACAACGACGATCCAGCATCCTCTGAGACCCGCAAACTCGAACAGCAGTTCCTCCTCCGGGGAATCCAAGCTGCGCAAATGACGGACCTCGTCGAGGCGACTGCAAGCACGCACGCACAGCGCACGGCGCTCAGCAGGCTCGAGATTGAAATCGACAAGGCACTGCTGCAGCTTCTGGCGATTGAGTGCCGCGAGGGTGGCGAGGAGCGCGGCATGCGCGCACTCGAGATGGTACAGCTCATGCGTGATCGCACAGGCCGCATGATTGAGGCGGCTGGTAAGGTTGCGGAGCGGTACGGAAGGGGAATTTTGGGCGATAAGATTCGCGAGGTGGGTGAGAAGAGGTTTACGGGGGCGGATGACTTTGAATAAATTGTCGGTTGAGGTGAGGTTTCGAAATAATGTGGCATTGAAAATGGGACGAATGGGGGTTGATGTACGGATATCAAGCATGCATGCATTTTTTACAACCTCCTTTTCAAGCTGTCTGTGGTTCTCTCTGTGCTACTGCTCACGTCTCACATTTTCCTGCCCAATATGAGATCAAGTCAGAGTTCCTGTCGTTTTTGAACACCAGAAGATGATTGCGGACGGAGTAAAGGAGGCATATCACCATACTATTGGCCACGCGTGTATTCCTTCCGTCTATTACTGACTCAATACGGAAAGCACCGGTGTGTATACTTCTCGTAACGTAAACACCCTATAATTCCTCGCTATACTACACGACACTATGAATGCTACAGTTGTGATCTGGATTTCAAATCAGTATCAACCAATATCACAAGACACTGTCTGACATACGCAATACCACTTGATATCTGACACAAATCTCACAATCGCATCAAGGTATTAGTAGAGCATCTTTGGCCACCCGGAGATCCTCATTGATTTAATGAATGACTACTCATGTTTGTATTACACTTTTCCCTTATTGCTGGTGTATATAATCATGTACTGGGTACTCACCGCCTCGTTCCACTGCCCAAGATGTATGGAATCATCAAGCATCGTTGACATCTCCTCGTTGCTGAAATGCGCCTTCAAATTCACTCGAGCTGTTGTCGATCATCCAAATCAACCTGTGAAAACGTGAGAGACGTGATGTTACAAACAAGTCAATGGTAAATATCATTTTACACATATGCTATCTACCTATGTGAGTATCAGACTCTGTACATGAAGTAATGCGAATCGCTGCGATTGTTCTCGCTCCATTGCCGTCTCCTTGACATTCTTACACACTTACACGCCTCTCTTCTACTCTCTCTCTCTCTCTCTCTCACACACACACACTCTCTCTCTCACACACACACACACACTCTCTCTCTCTCTCACACACACACACACTCCTCTCATGCATAGCCTCTACTGCACTTGATATTTGACTTTGAACGTGTCAGGCAAAGAACAGCCAAGCCCGGATTAGACACCTTGATCCCCAAGAAAAGCAGCGTGCCACGTGTACGCCAAAATATCAATAAATAAACAGGGTTTCTTTATCAAAACGCCCGGCCATTCGACACAAACGTAGGGTTGTTCGTTTCGATCTTCGCTGTTATTGGATTCAGTTCGGATCTTGGCCTTTTAATGAATTTGCCATCCTTTAGTACCGGATCGTTGCGTGAGTCTTCTTTCCGTATCCATTGTTGTTCCGAGGGTAAAATTGATACTCGACCGCCACTGGCAGAGGCGCGGGAGGTTTTTATAAAACCGACAGAACACTCTAGAAAAGAGAAGCCGGCAGTTTGATCCGTGGGCCCTCTTGCAGGATCGGCCGGGAAGCAACAAAATGCACGCGGGACTAAAAGCATGCGGCAGTCTAAGAGGCAAGGGGAAAGTCAAAAGTTGGTTTGGGAAGGCTAATGATTCGGTGCAGAAATGATGGTTGGGTAAGGGCTCGACGCTCAAGGCAAAGACCAAACCACACGTTCCATCTCGCTTTGACAAGCAAGAGATCTCCGTTCGGACTCGACCTAGTCAGACATCCGGATCGAAAGTGGGCTCAGGGTCCGTTTTTAGAGTTTGGACATTTCGTAGTTCTACTGTAGATGATAGTGGTGGTGGCGACGACGACGACGTCGTTATTGTTCCTATGGTACTGGAATAAAGCAAAACCAAGAGCGGTGCGGCGGGAGGTTCCGGAACTGATTGTTTGCTTGCTGGGTTGAAAAGTATTTTGCCAGATGCACAGACAGGGCAAGTCCAGCAATCAATACCAAGACAATGACGTTTCTGATTCGTCAAAAGGCGTTCTTGCATGTCCCGCCCCTGTACGCAATGGTGCGCCAACGGGCAGAAGAACCAAAGGAAGAACAAGAAGGAAACAATCTGTGGCAGAGTCAGCACCAGGAGTTGCCATCCCGAGACCTGGGCGTGGCACCTCCAGCCACAACGCCAAACGTGTCGTCTTCTACCTTCTGCGCCAGGAGCGTCGAGAGAGGCAATCGACACAGCCGCGCCAAACTCAAAACTTCTTAATTTCCCCATGCAGATGGCCCAGGAGTACGACATCTGCGCTTTTGTTGGCACATGGGGTCCCAGCACTAGATGCTTGATTCTTTTTGCGTTTGGTGACTGGGGAAAAAAAAAAAAGGTCCAATGGCAGTCAGCAGGCCTTTTCATGTGCGACATTGTTGGCTTTGAAACGGCGATATTTTGTACCGTCGCTTTAGGTTGTGCAGATCGTGAGTGGGCATACCGGGCCTAGAAAAGGTCTGCCAAGGTCCTGGCTACCGACGGGAATTGCACCCGGGATTACCAAGGTATCAGTGAAGACACTGAGGAGTCTAGTCACGTCTGAGAGCTACCATCTCTTGGTCCAGCAGTGGCAAAAGAGCTCTGTCCGGCAGCGTCAAGACAAGAGCTATATTACGTCTAGGTGTCCGGGAGCCAAGCTCCAAGGCAGAGGCATCAAAAAGACAGTGTCAGTCCGGGGCGAAGACGCTAGAAATGCATCTTTTGCAAGCCATCTTCTCAGCTGGAACAGACTTGGCCGGCGGGTCGTACGCAGCGGTTCTCCAAGGGTTTTTTGCATGTCTTCTGTACAAGTGATTACTAGCTGGAGGCCAGAGCAATGTCCAGGTGGTCTTTGGTGGTCTTTGAAGGGGCGAGCAGCACGAAGGGGCGGCGGTCGAGCAATGTATGGTTTGGAACCGGGCGAAACCTTAAAATGTGATTGTCGGCTGCGGTTCCTGGAACAGGGCTGGCGGCGAAGGCCGCTGGCGGTCCTCGCTGAGTGTCTTGCTTGGCAATGGCAGCTGGGAGAACGGATATTTCGAAGAGCCGGTGCTGCTGTTGCTGTTGCTGTTGCTCTTCCTCGTCAATGCTGCTGTCAGCCATTCTGCTAATGCATATCCTGCTTTCATCGGGTAAGGAGGAGCACTTACAGCAGACCCTGGTAGCCGCTGCTGTCTGTGTCATGCCCAGCTTGGCATTGGACAATTCTGGGAGGGTAGCGGAAGATTGGGAGGATGGACGGATGGCTCCATGGCTGGAGGGTATCGCTCGTCGTTTTTGGAACAACTCTGGTTATACAAAGTACCTTTCCAGGCTTTGCCCAGCTGGGCATGGGGCGGCGCGCGGTACTCGGTACGTGGGGACTTTGCATGCCGCTAGTCCACAGGTCATCCGTACCCGCAGCGGGATTACGTTGGACTGGGTCAGGGGGCCAAGCTGCTGGGGTACAAGTGGGGTACAAGCTGTACCTCTGGAAGGATCGAAGCTTACTGTACTGGTGCCCCATTCTCCCTGCTGAGTACATAAGCACGTCAAGTATCACTGCCATAAGATTCCAGTGAAAGTGCGCTTGACGGTACGTTCTTGGGACAGAGTCTGTACAAGGCCCCAAGTCGAACAGCCCCAGCCGTCGCAAACAGTCCAGTTCATAATTGCAGGCTTCCTGCACCTGATATAAGTACTCAAGTATAGCAGCGCCAGGCCGAGGCTCAGAGGTACAGCCATTTCCTGCCGGTGAGCCACGGTAGTTGCGCACAGTTTACATTCTCAAGATGTGCAAGCGCAAAGCTCTTTTACAAGTTAGTAGCAGATTGGAAAAGCGGCAAGACGTCAACGGTGGTGGTTCCAGGCGCAACACAATGGGAAGCCGAGGACTCGCAAGCCCACGGGCCTCCCCAGACAGAGAGGTACTTACTGCACAAGGCCTAGCATGGCGGTCGCTCAGGGCCTGGGCTCCCACCAGTATGGAAGTTCGGGGGCTTGATGTGGCCTGCAACCCCCACCCGTGCGAACCCCACCCCTAGCAGTAGGTATCGTGGCTGGGTACATGTGAGCTACATAGGTCAGGTACTCGCAGAACTGTACCTGCCGCTGGAAGCTGGGCCCCTTATTGCGACAGTGGGCTTCCAGCACGTCTCGAATGTTCCCCGTGTTCTTCCAGGGCTTGCAGGGCCCAATCTGCCAATGCCCAGGTGCCACTGCCACGACTCTGCCAGCCTGCCAGTTCTGCAAGCCTAGCTGCAAGCCTGCTCTTCGCCCATAACCTCCAACCAGCAGCCCCATTCTTCTCCATCCACATTCCAAACAATCTCTCGGTGCACGATTCCGATAACCACAGCCGCAACACACACACGCATCTTCTCTGCTTCCAACCAAGTTGCAGCTCGTCCACTCGGCCGCAGCAGCAGCAGCAGCAGCCGCAGCAGCCCGCGTATCTGGCATCTGGCGTTCTTGCACCGTGCCTCGCTTCTTCCAACCAGAGCATTGCTCCTCTTCTCCTCAGCACCATCGCTTGCTATCCTCGAGGTTATCGTCGTCGTTGGCGTTGCCAGCGCTCCATCATTTTCTCGTATCCACCAGTATCGCTGCCCTCGCCGTCGTCAGCCACCGAGCAGCATCCAAGCGCTTCTGAGCTGGGGCCCTGCATCCACTTTGTCCGTGAGTGCACCCGCCGCATCGGTACCCGAGCCACCAAACTCTCGACCGACCTTTGGCAGCTCGGCCTGTGCCTGTGCCCCTCTTGCGACCAGCTGCCCTGCCCGTCCACCGCTTCCGCCCACCGCCCACCTGCCCACCTGCCCACCGCTCCCGGCTCCAGCCTTTGGATCCGTCGCCAGCTCGTAGCGAGTTCCTTTTCACTTCCAGAAGCTGCAAAAACCAGCTAGCTGGCTTAGCTCACCCTTGAGGGTCTCCTTTCCCACCAGCGCCGCTCTTCCTCTCAGGGCATCGGCCCGAGATCCCATTGGACAGCCGGTCTGCAGCGAACGGGTCTGGTCGTCAAAGCTTCACAGTCCACTGACCTACCACTCGCAGAAGAGAGCTCTCTCTCTCTCTGTCTGCGCTGTCGTTGCAGTCCAGAAGACGAGCCGACGCAAGACGATACCCCCGATAGCACAACGCTTCGATTCAGCGAGCCGGAATTTTTGACAGCCCAGTCGCGCTTCCGGGTCGCGACCCAAACGATACCCTGCTCGCCTCTTCGATCGATCGCCCCCTCCTGGTTCAAGAAGCCTTGCGCGAAGCAATGCGGTGTGTACATGCCTGCTCCTTCTTCTTCTTCTTCTCCTCCTCCTCCACTCATCGTGCATTTGTGCCCTGGCCTCCTTGCCTTGCCTTTCCGTGTCTGCCTCTTCCTTGTTGACCACCACACGCTTCTTCCTCTTTTGCTCTTTTGCTTTCCTGCATAAAATCATCGCCTCTTGTCATTTGTGCCCCGTCCGTTCAGTAGCTTTGCGCCTCACAGCCCTTCTGTGGAGGTCGGCTTGTATCTTGCAGATCCTAGATCCAGCTGTGATCTCTTTGCGCCCCGTGTACGGTTCGGAGTTATGCTGACGGCACGACCACTTCTGCGCGTGCAGATGGCACAGGTGATGGAGAGAAGCCCACACCGGACGCCCCTGAGCGACGGCCACATCAAAGACGATCCCATGGCCCCGCGCACCGTGCCCATCCTCACTCCGACTATCCAGATGTCTGGCCCGCCAGACAGCGATCCCATGGACATTACCACTCCCACACGATCTTCAGCTCCACCGTCGTCGACCAAAAGCCCTGCAATAGACATCAATGGCATCTCTGGCGATCATATGAGAGGCAGTAGTCTTGCGCATCCGTCAAGCAACAGCTCTCTAGCCATGCCTGCACCGCCACATAACGCTGCACCAGCAGTTCAGGGTCCCAAGATTGTGCAGACTGCGTTCATTCACAAACTATACAAGTGAGCAGCTGGCGTTTGGTGTTTCTCCCCAAAACATGTAGCGATCCACGTTGCTGACTTGGACTTGGCTTGTCCTGTAGTATGCTGGAGGATCAGAGCATAGCTCACCTGATTTCTTGGTCACAATCCGAAGAAAGCTTTGTCATGTCGCCAAGCGGAGAGTTTTCAAAGGTGCTTGCGTAAGTATAGTGTCATTTCATGAGTGGCGGTTGCATTCTTCTTTGAGTGCATTTTCTATCGGGATCAACAGTGGCTGATTTAGTACTTTTGTTGCCAGTCAATACTTTAAGCATACAAACATCTCGTCCTTTGTACGACAGTTAAATATGTATGGCTTCCACAAAGGTAAGTCATCGCCATGCCAAAATGGCCTTGGCGACACTGCTAACCAAAAAAAAAATAATCAAAACTCCAGTGAGCGACGTATTCCACAATGGCAGTCCAGACCATCCGTTGTGGGAGTTCAAGCATGGTCAGAACAATTTCAAAAGAGGCGATTTGGTTGGCCTTCGAGAAATTAAGCGTCGCGCCTCGCGCCATAACATTACCCAACATCCACAAAAACCGCCGCCATCGCAGCCAGGAACGCCCGCCGAGCCTCTGCCCTCCTGCCCAGATGTTGCCGATCCAAGGCTTGTTAATTTGGAGCGTGTCGTGCAGGATCTGAGCTACAGGCTTGACCGGTCCGAGTCCAGCGCTCAATTTGTCAGTATCAAGAACCATGCTCTTCTGGACTCCGTCAACCGACTGTTGCATATCAATCAAGAGTTGTTGAGAGTGGTAATTGGCACTCTTGCCCAGGACACGCCCCAGTATAAAGATGGTTAGTATAAGGACAATGATGATTACAGCGAAGGTGGTGAGCTCATGCTAATAATACTGAACACATAGCTTACCAACTGAACTCTGAGGTTTCGCGTCAGCTTGAGTTGATTCGTGGTCTAGAGGAGCCACAAGAGCAGCCAAATTATCTTGATCGTCGTCCCTACTTTAGTGCCTTGGACAATGCGCCTGTCTCGCCTCGACAGTTTCCTCAGGATGACCAGCGCAGATCAAGCCTGGCCCCTCCACAGCCACGCGCGCCATACAATGACTATCGGCCACAGGTCCCATCCAACTTGTCCATCACCACCAAACGCTCCTTGAGCTCGATTGGAGGTAGCAACTCTGGTAGTGTGGTCAACAGCACCACTGCCCAATCCTCGCCCTCGATGCTGAGGCCTAATCCTCCTCCTCCACCGCCTACGGCTCCGCTGTCGGCCATGGAAGTACCTCCGGGCAGTTTGTTGCGACGTCACACTTCTGCCGACATCCGAGTGAATGCCGAGAACTGGCGCCCTCAGCCACCCGCACCATATGCCTCTGGTCCGCCCTCGAGTCATCTTCCGTCTTCACCCAGCCACCTGGGTCCTGGTGATGATCGTCTGCGCGAGTCTTTGTCCCACTACTCTTTCCCGCCGCCGCCTCCATCGTCTCATCCACTTTCTCGGCCACCCAGTCCTCCTCCGCCTTCCCATGTACCTGGCTATTCTAATGGCGAGACCTTCAAACAGCTAGACAGCTTCCAGTGGGATCATGCCGTCCAGCGAAAGAGCATCTTCCACCACGACAGCTCCGCCCCACCTACCCGTAGGGGTAGCATGGCACACATTCTGAACAATGACGACGATACGGACCCGCGAGGCGATGACGATCGCAAGCGAAAGCGTCTTATCTGAGAGGCTGAGTGACGTGCCGGCAGGTGGTCTTGTGTCTTGTGGTCCTGCCTCAGTAGCATGATCATTGTGATTTCAACATGCTGTGTCGGTGGAGAGATTGCAATCGAAATTTGCTATGCAGCCTTTAGTATTGAGATTCTTGGTACTAATTGAAGAACTCGACAGTCTCATGATTACGGTACTGCAGCGTCGCTCGTTGCTCTGCAGCGACAGGACGAAGAGACCTGCAAAATGCGCAAAGTTACAGAAAGATGAACGCCAATTGTAGTTTACCACCACTGTCGTGGCACACAATTCTCTGTGTCTGGATTCTGGTGAGGAGAATGGTTTTGTTTCTGGTTTTTTGTTCGCTTTTTTCGCTTTCTTGAGTTGTTGTGTTTCTCGTTTTCGGATTTGGGGTGGAATACAGTGCAGTCAAAAAAAAGTTTTTACCGTACTATTGGATACATGAACTTTTTTTTTTCCTTGGTGTGATGGCAACAATGTTTAGGCAGAGGCCTTCTGGGATGCAGCAGGTAGAGCTGTGAATTGATTTTTATATTGATGCGACAGCTCATTGTTCAGCAACTTGGTAGTGATATGGAACTGAAATGATTTGAGTGTGTGCTGGTGATGCGCTGTGTAGTATACTCGGACAACGGACAGACGGCTGTTTGTTGTAATCCAGATACTGAAATCTCAAATATAGTACTTTAAATACTTGCTGATGCCATTGATGCTTTTACATATATGAAGATCCAAGCAACCAGTTCCATGTTCCCATATTAAACACGACAAAGACTCTACCTCACTTCCACTGATCTCAATATAAATGACTCTGTGGCACTTGTGGATCATATATACAAATATCCTCTCAGAAAAGACCAACGGAAAAAAGAAAAACCCTAACGCAACCGATGTCTCGCCCCAATCTTCTCTTTGCCATCCATCCAAGGCCGCAACACCTCAGGAATCCGCACCGTCATGTCGCGCTCGTCCCAGCCACTCTCAAGAATCGCAGCCAACACGCGCGGCACCGCCATAGCCGTGCCGTTGACGGTCCAGGGGAACGTGAGTTTGCCGCCTTCACTGGCAAGGCGCGCGCGCGTGCCGAGGCGGCGGGTCTGGTAGTCGGTGCAGATGCTGGCACTGGTGACTTCGCCCCAGCCTTGGTCTTCCTCTTCGCTATTTTCGGTCTTGTTATTGTTGCTGATGTTTTCAGCCTTCTTGGCGTTATTGTTGGTCTTTTCGTTGGGTGCTGAACTGGATGTGGCGATAGTGTCTCTTTTGGCCCGCGATGGGAACCAAGCCTCAATATCGTTTTTCCGCACGGCACTCGCGCCCAGATCCCCACTCGGCATCTCAAGCACACGGCAGTGCAAGCCCAAGGACCCCAGTATCTCAGTCTGCATGTCAATCATTTCCTCAAAGACCTCCTCAGCCTCAGCGGCGTCTGGTCGCGTCCACGCAAACAGCTCGACCTTGGTGAACTCGTGAACACGATACAAGCCCTTGGTGTCCGCTCCTCGTGCGCCAGCCTCGGCGCGGTAGCTCCTGCTCACTGCCACTCGGCGACAGGGGAGCTCGCCTTCCTCCAAGATGGTGTCGGCGCGCATACCCGCCAGGGGAATCTCTGCTGTTCCCGCCATGCAAAGCTCGGGCCTTCCACGATCGCGATCACTGGCGCTCTGCGCAATGCTGTAGATCTGGGTTGGCTCGCCGCCGTTGGCTTTGTCGTCGCGAGGCTGGAATCCACAGGCGGCTGCAATGTGACTGTAGACCATGCTGGGCGGGCTTACCTGGCCCCAGCCAGCGCGAGTGGCCGTGGCGAGTGCGTATGCGATGAGAGCCTGCTCGAGCTGGGCGGCCTCGTGGAGCAGGTAGTACCAGCCCCAGCCGCTGGCTGTAGCGGCGCCAGCAAAATCGAGGATTCCCAGCTCCGAGCCAATGTGGACGTGGGAGCGCCAGACGCGATCCGAGGACTCTGGCGTGGGCTCTGGATGGTCGTTGATGTAGCTCAGCAGGCGTGGGGTGTGCCCGCGAGGAGTGGCGTCGCTGGTGAGGTTGGGCAGAGCCAGAGCCAGAGCCTGCATGTCGGCCTGCAGCCGGCCCTCGTCGTCTTCAATGGAGCTGAGCTGGGTCTTGAGCTGGCGAGCTTCAGCAAGCAGCTCGTCGCGGGTCATGGATCCGAGTGAGCGCTGCGCCGCGGAGGGATCCTTGGCAGTAGAGCTGGTGCTGTCGGCAACATGGTCGTCGTCGTCGTGGCGGGATGCAGCCGGGTTGGCAATATGGCGGCGCAAGAGGTTGGAGCGCTCGCGAAGGGCGCGACCTTGGCGCTGGCGAGTCTGCCATTGGTCGTGCAGGGAGATGATGCGAGCTGGGTAGGCAGCCTGGGCGTGGTAGTTGCGCTCGCGACAGGTCTGCTCGTAGAGGTCTGGGTTCTGGCGAATGTGCTTGATGTCGATGGACGGCTTCGGGGCTGTGGTGGGGCGGACCACGCCGTGGAAGGGCGTTGTCGGTGCTGGTGCTAGTGCTGGTGCTGGTGCTGGTGGCGCAGGGCCTTCTGGAGAACTCGCTGCTGACGCGCCTGGCTGTTGGCCTGGCTGGTGCGAGGATAGGCGTGGCGAGACGTGCAGAGCGCGGCGCGGACTCACTGCTGCTGTTGCTCTCACTGCGGTCACTGCCAGCCTGCAGCGCAGACACGTAAAGGCGCGGCGACTGCTGGTCTGCATTGGAACAAGGATCGACTGTCAGAGCTTCAATCAAACCCCGAGTATCCTCCAAGCTTTTCGTCTTCAACGTGAGAAGAATTGCTTGCTCTGAGCCTCTGATGACGGACGTGGAGGGAGCTGTGTTGAAGTGATCGTCAAAGGTTCAAGACTTGAAAGAAAAGGCAAGGTTCCATTTTTTGGGGGGGGGGGGTGGTTACTGGAGGCTGTTGATCGTCGTCCCTTCTTCGTCAATCATGCCATCCACTGTGCGCAGGCAGCCAGGGTCCCGCTTCGGGTCCGGTCCAGTCCAGTGACAGGGGAGACGGAGCTTCCCCGCAGCAGTCGGGAGCTATGACCACTCTTGAGCCCTTTGTGGAAGAAAGTAGTAGCATTTCAGCCCTCCTTCCTTCCTTTGCGTCTCCCGTTTCCACTTGACAATATGGAGCCAGCAATCACGGGTCCATCCAGCACGTGACAATCACTGATCTGGGGAGACATGCACTGTCACAGTCACATGTCAGTTCTGAACATCATCCAAGCCATGGACACGAGCCCAGCTGCAAACCGTCATGAATTGATTTGAAGAAGAGTACACAGCAAAGACGGCATGAGAAACGCCATGCTAAGCCAAATAGTACGGAAGCACAAGAGATCCAAAGACCGATACTCCATCCTGGCACCGCTCAACAGCCCCTCCACGGAACATCAGCAAACGCCCTGCATGCAGCCATCAACCCGACCTGTCCACCAAAGAGCACTGCTTGAATCGATAAAATATAGACATATCAATCGTGCACATCAGTCTACCGACCCGTCCGGCCACCCAGTACACCTTCCATCAAATAGTCTCTTTCCTTGAATGTTGACATAAACACTGATATCAAACAATCATTCCTTCAATCGTGTGTGTGTGTGTGTGTGTGTGTGTGTTTATATCTTCATGTGAGGAAAAAAAACAAAAAAAAAACATATACCCAATGAATCAGATTCAAATTCAAGCCCATTCATTGGATTGAAAAGCATTTTACCCAGTTTCAATCCTCCTCCTCCTCCTCCTTCTCCTCCTTCTCCTCTTCTTCAACCATCTCTCCCATCCTCTCCGTCTCATCCCGCTCTTCAAACGTCATGTCGCTCGGCGGACGATACGCAGGCGTCGTGCTCGACTGTCGGAAGCTGCTGCCTCGGAACAACAGATTCGGCCGTGCTGGTGTTCGGAACACCAAGGGCGTCATGGCAGCCTTGTTGAGGATGTTGTTGTGGTTATGGCTGGTCGTGTTGTTACTGCTGCTCGCAACAGTCGTCTGTCCGACAGGGTGTACACTCCCCGTCGATCTGACCAGCCGAGCCGCCGCAGTCCGCGCAACAGCCGACGCCGGCGTTCCCCAGCGCGAGCCCCGCCGCGTCGTCCGGAAGTCCATCTCGGGCACGCGATCCACTACGGCCTCCGTGGCCGCCACCCACGACGTAAACAGATGCCGCACGGTCCGCCGCCCATTGTGGCTCTTGAATTCGCGCACCGTCTGCTCGTGGCCTCGCAGCGCAATGCAGGCAAGCGTCCACTCGTCCCACGAGCTGCCCGCCGTCTGTGCAAAGTCTATTTCAAGGCCGTCGAGCTGCGACTCCCGCTGCGCCTCGTACATCGACGTCCACTGCATGAGGTACGATTCCATGTCGGCCTCTGCCGCGATCTGGCCTGTGAACGCGACAAGTTCGTGCTTGGATCGCCAAGCCCGCACCATGCTGTACACCATCGCAGCGTCGTCTTCGATACACATGTCGTCCGCTTCCCAGCTCTTGGTGACGGCGTGTGCGGTGGCCTGCCGCCAAGTATCCAGGCTGTCCTTGACCATGGACAAGTGTGCTCGGTATCTGCAGTCGCTGTACAGTCTGTGCATGCGCTGATAAAACTGTTGCCTCCGCACCAGTTGCCATTCCGGTAGGATTTCTTGTCCAATGTGCAACAAATTGCTAAGGTACGACCACCTGTTTAGCCGATAGTGATGGCTAAGCTCTGCAGTCCAGTTTTTCAGCACTTTGGGAACAAGCCGCCTTATGACGATGCCCCGTGCCTGCTCAGCTTGCTCCTCAATGTACTCCAGCCCTTCGAGCGCCGTATTGAAGAAGCCTGTGATGGTGTCGTGGACTCGCAGATCCTGCGCCAAATGCCGAAGATGATAGCTCCGCGCCGCCGACGCCGAGCTCACAACCTCCCATTTCTCCAACAGGCGTGTCTTTTCCAGCCGCTCATAAGTGCGCTCCGCCACTTGCAGCCGCCACTCGAGGTACCAATGATAGCAAATGTCTTCGAGATCCGCGACGTGATACTTGTGTTGTAGTGCAACTACTTTATCCTCGTACATCCAGTGTCGTGTGAACTCGCGCAGCTCGTGCGCCACCGCTGTCTTTTCACGGGTTCGAACCGCTTCCGCTTCCTGCCTCCACGCAAGCGACAGTCCAGACCGCAAGAACTCGTCCCTACGAGCAATGACGGGCCCGGCTCCCGCCTCGGCGCGCCGCTGGACCTGCGCTTCGCCCTGCCAGTATTGGACAAACCGCCCGAGCATCGAGCCCCGAAAATGGGCATCAGCTTCTACATACGCAGAGCCCAGCCATACATCCTGCGACTGCCAGTCCTCGAGGCATCCAGAGACGAGGTAATGCGCATCCATGCGCTCAGCAAGTCGCTTCTTGGACGCATGGTACCACTCGAACATGACCTCCTCGGTAACGTCCACCTTTTCCAAGCCAGCCGCTATCCTGCCAAGAGCGAGGCTGCGTCTAGCAGCGCTGAGGGCCTTGGCGCGCCATTGCTTGATCGTCGACATTTGCATGAACCAAATTGCTTTACTTTCAGCTTCCGTCTCGTCAGTGTCCCGGACCCAAGCCTGGTAGCACTTTTTCCGGAGAATGTGCCGCCTCGCAATCTGCGTCCGCTCCACCTCTTCATCAGCGCAGTCTGCCCAATGCGTAAAGGCTTTGGACAAGAGAAAATAATTCCAGGCCGCCGTTGCGACTTGGTAATGTGAGTGGCCGGTATCTTCGGCTTGGTTGGTGTTGTCCTCTGACTCGAGCTCTTCTGAGGCATCGTAAATATTGTCGTAGACGTACCCGGACGCGACAGCCGGCTCGCCTTGTGTCATGCCAGGTTGCGGCCCCCTCAATCGCGATTCTTCAGTTCCTCTCTGGGGCATAGAACGATTTGAGGCTTCTTCCCCAGGCGTTCTCTCCAGCGGTTGTGGCTGTTGCCTGCCATGGCCCTCTACGTTGCGAGACGCCGGAACCCGCCGGCCGGCCGCAGCAGAAACGTAAGGTCCTTGTATATGTTCAATGGACTGCCCGACGCGCTGGTGCACACTGCCCAGAGGCATGGCCAGATCCTCCACGCGCCTGGGAGGGCTCACTTGGCTGCGCTCGAGTTTGCGCTGGCGGAGGTGATCTTGATAGGCGCGAATGCCATCGTATTCGTCAATGCGCAAAGTACGCGCGCTTTCGATCCATATTTCCAGTACCTCACTAATCGTTTCCACGACGTCCCATCTCTTGGCATGCGTCAGGAAGCGAATGTTGTCATGCCTGATATCGTGATGAATGTTTCGCCAGTGATCAAGTGAAGACGCAAGCGTAAAGTGTTTGACAAAGAGAGCTTCCTTGGCTGTCAATTCACGCTCGGGTGGCTCTTGTGGCAGTGCAGGCTCATCTCTGCCACGGCTGGGGGGGAAGCTGGGAGGAGCATTGCCATGTCGTGAGTCGTCTTTGTCATTATCACTGTCACTGTCCGAGTCTTCACTGTCGGAAGGTATCCCTGCGGGCTGACTTGAAAGTCTCGGTCGACCCAGATCGGGCCTTTCGGCGTCTTCAGCCTCTCTCAATCCAGCGAGATCAAAGCTCACACTAGAAAAGTCTTCGTCTGGATGAGGAGTATCACCTCTAGACGATTGGTCTGTCAAGTGGCTGCTGAAACTTGGCTTGGATTCACCAAGCCGACTAAAGTCGGATGGCGGTCGGTTGTCTGCCCGCGTGGCAGGCCTAGCCACATCATCCTGGTGCTGAGCACCAGCGCTCTGCATTTCAGATAGCCGCGTGTTTTGGCCTTCGAAGATGTTCAGTTTGGGGCGGAAAGGTAGGCTCGCGGAGAAGGTGTCACTGGACGGTTCCTGATCCCATGAGATTTCCGAGAGGCTCTGGGAGTCGACCACGTCCGAGAACCTGACCTCCTTCTTTGGGAAGCCAACTCGATCCGTAGAAGCCGGTCTAGCCACTGGCGCAGCCGCAGCAGGTCTGCTTGCACCGACACTGCCGCGCTGGGGATTGTTCGTGTCCAAGTCCACTCTCAAGCTATCTGAGTCGCGCCGGCGAGGCGAGGCATGGCTCGCGATGCTCGAAGGACCTGAACCGGCCGTCTCCATAGGAGCATCATGCTGTAAGTTGTCACGTGGAGCAGACGGTGCCCTTGGAGTTAGAACATCACTGGTGTCTATGTCCTCTTGTGGTGATGGCTCAATTGATGCCAGTGAAGTTTCCGTGAATTCGAGCTCGATGTGATATTCTGACAGACTCGCTTTGAACTTGTCGTAAAGAGAGCCGGACCCGCGCTTTGCGCCGATACTGAATAGCAGCCGCGCAATGTGCGGCACTTCTTCAGGTACCAGACCATGGCGCGGCAGCACTTCGTCAGCCGCCGCATAGAGCGCTTCTGCGGGATTGCGGTCGCGTTCGGGAATAGAGGCTAGATTGTGTTGCGCAGTAGCGATAATCTCATGCACGAGCGCAATGTCTATGAGCGCAGCGGCGTTAGTAGCGATATTCCAGCCGCAATTTGCATGATTTGTACAAAAATGGAACCCCATACTCGCCAAAACCTACCTTCATTGGAGTAATCAGACTCTTGTTTCGGTCGTGGATTTGTAAGAGTAGCGCCGGGGTCGCCACGGTCGCCATCATCGGGCGGCCCATCGGGAGGCGGTGTAGCCTCGCTCGCGGCCGGCATGAGATCAATGGTAGAGTCGTCGTCTACAGTGATCACGGGATCAAGCTTGACAGGAACGCTGCTGTCGTCAGTCCCGCGCACTTGAGGCTCGTCCTCGGCGTTGTCAGTGAAGGTCTCGGAGTCGCCCGTCTCGTTGGATGGGGTCGGTGTGGGAGTAGAGCCTCCGGTAAGGGCGGAGGCTGGTAGCGGCGGCATTTGCGAAGAGGGCGCTTGCGCCTCGGAGACATGTCGAGAAGGAGAAGTTGGTGAAGACAACGTGGGAAGACGCGAAGAAGATCGGAAGGCGGCGCGCAATGGTGACGCGCGCGCGGACTGGTGAGGGCTGAAAGACGGCCCTTGCGAGCGGGCTGGTGTCTCGAGGAGCAATCTAATGCGATGCCGAGTCGTGATAGGAGGCGCGCATTCGGAGCTTTGAAGGTGTAGGCTTAGTTGGCGGGTTTTATTGCGGTCGTCTTCGTCGTCGTGGTAAGAATAACAGAACAAGAACGAGGAAGCGCTGCAGCAGGACAAGACGACCGGGGAGGCATTGAACACTTGAAAGGTAGAAACGGTCGCAGAAGAAGAGGAACAAGTAATAGCGCGCAGAGAACAATAAAAAGAAGTCGACAGCTGGCAGAAGCGGGATCTTTGGCGAGACTCGCTCTTGCGGCCGAGGGAGTGACAATGGGAATATGGGCGATGCGGGCGGGCAGCGCGTCAGGTTTCTTTGTCGTGTCGTGGGGGGCTGCACAAGGAGACGTGCGTCGTGTCCGGGCGAGTCGAATCAAAAATAGTATGGTGAGCAGCCCGGGGGGGCGAGCGCGCTAAAAGGGATCAAGGAAACAAGACTGATCAGGCCCAAACAGCCCCCCAATTGCCAGCCTACAGCGCAGTGCGACCCCCCCTGCTAGGTACAAAGCTGGCCAGGCCTGGACCTGCAGGCGGGTCAGGATCAGCACGCCAACCGTTGTGCCTCCAGTAACCTGATCGTCATGCAGTGAACCAGAGAGTGTCAAAGATCAAAAACACAAAGACGCCATCCTCAACGTCGACCACACCCACCTGACGCCCGACTCGACTCCCCTTCTCGAGTCCGCAAGTGCCACAGTCTTCTTTGTCTTCTTCGGTCTCTTTTTCATCCCAGATTAGGTTTCCATTCATCTCAACACCATGTCTCCGCCAAATGCCCCGAGCACGAGGCCCATCCAGAAGTTCGCAACGGCAGCTTCGAAATGTACCGCCGAGGTGAGTCGTGGAGAGTCAGTGTGGTGCTTTTCGCGACGGTCAGCTCAATTGACATTTTTGAATAAATCCTTGCAGGCTGCTGTTTATGGCAAATGCATCGTGGCAGACTATAACAACATGCACAAGGACAAGTGTGCTGTCGAGTTCACAAAACTCAAAAACTGCTACCTAGTACGGACACATCCTTACATCGCCGCACTTGTCCGATGCTTCAACAGATTTGAGCTAATACGCAAAGCACAGAAAGCATTCAAGGCCCGCTAGCTAGGCTGCATGATTCTCTCTTCTAGGGCCAGTGCCATCGTGTTGTGTTATTCTTCTTCTTTTTAGATCTTCTATTCGCAATGTCTCTATCAATATTTGACAAGTTCCCGAGGTAACACAGCTAGAATGCTCTCGTTTGGTGATCTAGAGCTTCAACAGCCGCAGCAGGAACGTCGCAGCTTGCACCTCTTGCAGTTCCTCGGCGATGACGCCCTCTTGCTCGCCGCTGGGTATCTCGCCCTCCACGGTGGTGACATTGTGCTTGTCAAAGGGTCTCCGAAGGGCCTTTTGCAGCAGCGAGGCCTGCGTCACAAACACATCCTCGAGTCCCAGACTGTCAGGGTCCGAAAGCACCTTGTATTCCATCTTGACATCGTCTGTTGGCACCAGTCCGGTCTTCTTGCGCAGGCGCTGCACGCGGTTGATGATCTCACGTGCTAGACCCTCGCTCTTTAGCTCAGGGTAGATCTTGCAGTCGAGGATGGTGAGAACCTCATTGTCAGTGTTGATCTCCGAGTCCGTAGTCGATGCGTCCTCCTTGACGCTGCGGCGCACGACCAGGTCGCCCTCCACAAGTTCGATTCCATCCACGACAATCTTGCCAGTGGCGGCGTAGTCCTTAACTTGGTCACTGGTTACGCCGGGCAGCGCCTTTTTGACCTTGCCCATGTCCTTGCGAAGCTTCTTGCCCAACACAGGCCAGTCAGCCGTAACGCTGTACTGAACATTGTATGCGGCCTCATCAGACGTAAGAACGAGCTCGTGGACGTTGAGCTCTTCCTGGATGTACGACTTCAGCGACCTGACATCTTCCAGGTAGCCTTCATCGGGGTGGATGATAACGAGGGTCTTGAGTGGCGTCTTGACACCAATGGCCTTCCTCTCACGCGACACCCGCGCCAAATCCATAATGTTCTTCATCCGACTCACTCTGCGCTCAATGTCGGGGTTGTAAAGCTCGTTTCTGACTTCAGGGTACTTTAAGAAGTGCACACTGCGGGCATCTCCCTCGCGCAAGTGGTCGGGAATGTGAGGCAAAAGCTTCAGGTAAATGGTATCAGTGATGAAGGGGATAAAAGGAGCGAGGCCACGGCAGAGTGTGTAAAGAACCTCAAAAAGCGTGTTGAGAGCGTGCAGGGTGTCGTCGACGCCGTTCTCGCCCTTGAGACGCTTTCTGTTGAATCGAATGTACCAGTTCGTAGTGTCATCAATGAGACCCAGCAATCTTGGAGTGACAGTGTACAGTCGGTAGCCTAGAGATTGAGACAGTTAGTAACGAATTGCGTGAGCAGCAAGAGGTGGTGCACAATGTGTCTTACCGTCCATTTCCTGGTTGACGTATTCCAACAAACTTTGGCAAGACGCGAGAATCCATTTGTCCATCACATTGGTGTTGGTAGCCTCCATTGATGTATCCCACTTGTAGTCGACATTTTCAACCTTCTTCAGCAGCGCGACCTGGGCAGCGAAAAAGTTGTAGCTGTTCCACAAAGGCAAGAGGACCTTTTGCACGACCTCTCTGACACCAGTCTCCTTGAAGCGTAGAGGCTCGGCGCGGACCACAGGAGAGTTGATGAGGTATAGACGCAGCGCATCGCTACCGTACTTGTCCATGACAAGCGTTGGGTCGGGGTAGTTCTTGAGACGCTTCGACATCTTCTTGCCGTCTTCTGCCAGCACGATGCCGTTGACCACGCAGTTCTGGAAAGGCATCTTGTCAAACAAGTGAGTTCCTAGTACAACCAGTGTGTAGAACCATCCTCGAGTCTGGTCCAGACCCTCGGCAATGAAGTTTCCGGGGAAAGACTTGTGGAACTTTTCTTGGTTCTCAAACGGATAATGTTGGCTGGCAAAAGGCATGCTTCCGGACTCGAACCAGCAGTCAAAGACCTCTTCAACACGCTTGAGCTGGCCCTTGCCCTGCTGACTAGGAATGGTGATGTGGTCGATCTTGTCACGATGGATGTCGGTAATTTCTCCTTCATAACCGCTGAGCTTCTTCAGCTCCTCCACGCTGCCAATGCAGATGCGCTCTTCGCCGTCATCACTGCACCAGATGGGGAGAGGAGTACCCCAGTAACGGTTGCGGGAAACGTTCCAGTCTCTGGCGCCGCTGATCCAGTTGGCAAATCGGCGTTCCTTCACGAAAGATGGAACCCAGTGGCTGGAATCAATGTTCTCAAGCATCTTTGGGACGATCTCGGGGATGCGGATGAACCACGAGGGGACAGCACGGTAAATCAAAGGCGTATCAGAACGAGGGCACATTGGGTAACTGTGCCTCAGTTGCGACTCAACAACCAGTCTGCCCTTGGCCTTGAGGGCCTTGATGATGTGCTTGTCGGCTTCCTTGACATGCATGCCCTCATAGTCCTTGACCTTTGCGGTGAAGCGGCCGGTCTCATCGAGTGAGTCTGGAGGCGGGCGGCTTTCGGTAACGATGCCAGCTGCCGACGCAATGTTGAAATCGTCCTCACCAAAAGCGGGAGCCTGGTGCACGATACCGGTACCACTGTCGTCGGTGACGTACTTGTCGTTGAGCACCTTGAAGGCGACTTGCTCGAACTCCTCGCGGTAGAAGTCGAAGAGTGGCTCGTATTTCCAGCCCAGCATATCCTTGCCTCTGATCTTCTCAACTATCTTGAACTTGGCCTTCTTCGGGTCCTTGTACAGCGTCGTCAAGAGCTTTTCCAAGAGCACGTAGTGGTCACCTGACTTTTCGTCGAGGATCTTGACGTACTCAAAGTCTGGGTGCACACACAACCCCAGGTTGGTCGGCAGGGTCCAGGGAGTCGTTGTCCAGGCCAGGAGCTTGGTCTTGGGGTCCTCTACCAGGGGAAAGGCCACGACCACGGTAGGATCAGTGACGTCCTGGTAGTTCTGGTTGGCCTCAAAGTTGCTCAGTGCGGTTGTCAAAACTGTGCTGTACGGCATGACGCGGTGGCCCTGGTACACCTTGCCCTTGTCAAACAGTTGCTTGAAGGCCCACCACTCGGACTCCATGAAGGACAGGTTCATGGTCTATATCCAATACCAAATTAGCCTCCTATGCCATTCCAATCGTCAGCCCCCGAGCGTGTCTCACCTTGTAGTCGTTGTCAAAGTCAATCCAGCGGCCCAGTCTCTCAATGGTCACTCGCCACTCGGTTGCGTATCTCATGACAATGGCTCTGCACTCGTCGTTGTACTTGTCGAGACCCATCTCCATGACAGCCTGCTTGCCGCTGATGTTGAACTTCTTGTCAATCTCGTGCTCAATGGGCAGACCGTGCGTGTCCCATCCGAATCGGCGCTCGACGTGGTAGCCCTTCATGGACCAATATCTCGGGATGATATCCTTGATGGTGGAGGCGAGCAGATGGCCATAGTGGCTGCACGAACATGTCAGCAGGGTCGCTTTTTTTTCTTCTCTCAATTCGAGCGTGTATCTATAAGACGTTTAGGAAGTACGCACGGAAGACCTGTTGCGAACGGAGGTCCATCGTAGAAGGTGTAGTTCTCACGGCCCTCGGACAGTTTGACCTGCGCACACATAGTCAGCCCTGGCCCGCTTCACTGCTTGTGGACAGCCGACTGGAACGTACCTGAGTCTCAAAGGCCTTGATCTCACGCCATCTCTGGATGATCTCCTCCTCCGCCTTGGGGAAGTTTATGGAGGCCATGGAGGGCACGCGGGCGGTCTCGGACCGTTGAGGAATCGAATCGGCTTCGTTTGGTTTGGGGCGGTCTCTCTCAAGGGCAGAGCCAAACCTGATCAATTGCTCTCAGCAGAGTATGGAGATGCGCCAGAGAGCCAGTCGAGACGGGAAACAATCCCACGATGCTGGATATTGAAGTGTGTTTGCCAGGCTTGCTGGGGAGAGGCTATCTTGGTGGCCCTTTTCCTGTAGCTGTTTTCTTGACTCACAGGGATGAGTCTTGCGGCAACGCGGAAAAAGGCTTGGAGGGGCAGTGGCAGAAACCGCGGGGTAGGTGGTAAGCCTGTATTGCCTGCAAATGGGGCGGCCGAGCAGGCGAACAGGGCCAGGGCCAGGGCTCTGCATGGCTGGGCTAGGCCAAGGCACAGGCCTACTACCATGTACGTAGAGGTACGTACCCGTGCAGCGCTGTAGGCAAAGACAGGGCGGCCTGCATTACAGCGCAGTGGGCATGACAGGGGCCAGGCCCCATTGTTTACTCACAACTTGGCTGGGCAGTGGCCTCGCTGGTGATCCAACGTCGACCGATCCGAACCCCCCAAGGCTCCCAAAAAGACCATGGCTCTCCGCTCCCCACGGCCCATCGACTCTCGCGTCAGCACCCTCTGCCGATCTGCTCCAGCCTCGTCCTCGTCCTCTGTGCTACCTCCAGCTCTCGTCCAGCTGCAGCCGCTGTGAGCCTCTTGAAGCCGCCCCCCGCTCTGGGCTTCGCAACGCTGGGCTGTCGTCCGCACGCTTTCTGGCTCACCAGCGCAGCCACAACACCACGCCCTGACGTTGCACCATGTCTTTCTTGTTTGGGAGGAATCGGGCACGGCCCAGCACCGTGGACCTGCCCAAGCAAGCTCGAGAGGCTGTCACCAAGCTGGATGGGCCCGCCGGGGCTGTCAAGGTGCGAATGCTTTGCTGCTGTGATGTCGCTCTGAGCACCACGTGCCGCGCGACCCGAAACGGTTCTGGATCTGTTTCTGTGCTGACTGCTTGGTTCCAAAGGCAGAAGAGCTTTCCAAGACCCTGGCTCAAATGAAGCAGATATTGCAAGGCACACATGGTGCGTCGAGCCCTTGCACCCTCCTCCGCGGCCCAATGAGCCGACTCTCTCACGGGCTAACGGTTGTATCACAGAGACCGAAGCAAGCCCCGACCAAGTCTTCCAGCTGGTGACCGGGATCATCGAGGAGGATCTGCTGTACCATCTCGCGGTCAACTTGTGGCGACTGCCCTTTGAGGCCCGCAAAGATACCCAAGTCATACTGAGCGCAGTCTTCCGATTCCGTCCAGCCACCGCCTCTCCCAAGTCCGACCCTGTGGCCCTCAGCTGGGTCGTTAACAACCGGCCACAAGTCCTGATCGAGCTATGCAAAGCGTACGACCACAAGGAGAGCGCCACGCCGGCTGGTTCCGTCCTCCGTGAGATTCTCAAAAACGAGGCAGCAGCCGCCATGATTCTGTACGATGATGGCGAGGCACAGGGCTCGAGCTCAAAGGGCATAAGCAGCATTGACCAGGACAGGCCACAGTCTGGCAATGGCGTCTTTTGGCGCTTTTTTGACTGGATCGACAAGAGCTCCTTCGAAGTGGCCGCAGATGCCTTTACCACGTTCCGGGTATGTGTTCCCAGAGGAGAGAAGAGCGCTCACGTATTCGAAGATTGCATTACATGCTGACAACCAGTGACAGGAGCTGTTGACCAAACACAAGGAGATCATTCCCCGATATCTGGCCGTCAACTTCGACATGTTCTTTGACAGGTACAACCACATTCTTGTGCAATCCAACAGCTACGTCACGAAGCGCCAATCGATCAAGCTTTTGGGCGAACTGCTCCTCGACAGATCCAACTATAACATCATGACGGCTTACGTCGACAGCGGCGAGCATCTCAAGATATGCATGAACTTGCTTCGAGATGACCGCAAGATGGTTCAGTACGAGGGCTTCCACGTGTTCAAGGTCTTTGTGGCCAATCCCCACAAGTCCGTTCCCGTACAGAAGATACTGTTGATGAACCGCGACAAACTTCTTACATTTCTGTCACATTTCCTCGAGGACCGCACCGACGATGAGCAGTTCATTGACGAGAAGGAGTTTCTCATCAAGCAGATACGAAACATGCCTCCCGCACCTGTGCCGCCCCAACGATAGGTGTGAAGGACCGGCATACTGATGCATAAGGCGTTCGACGACAAACACATAATACATTCACCACAATCTCGTTCACAGGGCTTCGTAACATTGCTATAAGAAAGGAAACCCTGTCGCGCTCCTCTCACGGGCTTCTTCCCAACCAAAACGAAAGTACGGCGTTGAGGGCTATATTGCAACCTTGAATTTCCTGGTTCAAGCAAGACTTACTATATCTTTATTACCACATCCCGGGAGTTGTCTTCTCTTTTCTTTCGAGGCTCAGAGTACGAGAGCAATCATCGACATTCGCATGCACATGGCGTTCAAGGCAGAGGAGGCGATTTAACGACTGGATGACGACTATTCACCCCCCAAAAGGCACTATCATACTCTGTGCGGGCAAAATAATCCTTTTTTTTTTTTGTATTTCAGCTAGTTTGCAAATGGCGGCTTGACATGATTCAGACTGTTGCTAAACACCTCAGCAGGTTCATAGTGGACTAGAATCGCTTTTCTTCAAAACTAGTGTGAACCCAGGACAAAACCTTCATGTTTGTCAGTCTGCCACAAGTGTTCAGCTTATTTTTGCTTGTCCACCCACTCTTGATGTTTTCCCTTCCATTCATCGCGCCATCTAGTCAATGGGGGACGGCCTTCGATAGCGTCTGATGCACCCCAGAGCATCCTCTTGCGGTCCTTTTCAAGCAGTCAGCATGCACGAGACAACAGATAGTTACTGGTGAGGTGTAAATCACTTACCAAGTCCTCTGTAACCTGATCATCCGGACACAGAACCCAAAATTGGCCATCATCCATCTTCTTCTCGAGGTACTCGACCACCTGATCGGGCCACCAGGCGCCGTCTGGCTTTTGCTTGCCCGCGCCAGGCCTGTTACCGCTCAAGCCTGTGAACGTCCAGCCGGGAACGAGCAGGTGTACCGAGAGCTGCTTTTCGTTGCGCAAATCGTAGCTCAGGTGCTCGGCAATTGACTTGACGGCCGCCTTGCTGGCATTGTAGGCTGGGTTGCCTGGCGGATTGGTGATGCCTTGCTTGGATCCCGTGATAATGATGGATGCTGGGGATGAGGTAGCGGTTGATTTGACAGTGTTTAAGCTATGACTGTGTTAGAAGGGGTCTGGATTATTGTTAGGGTTTGGGCTGGGAGAATGTCTTTGGTTTGGAAGTGTCGTCTTTTGGTTCCTTGCAGAGGGTTGTTGGAGGACCTGGTTCGCTTGATATGATAAACTCACAATGTGCTGATTCCATTAACCACTCCAAAAAGGTTCACATCCATGATTTTCTGAAACGACTGCGCATCGTCCCACGAGGACGACGGTCCAATTCCGGCATTCAGGGCGAGAAGATTGATTTGACCTGGTAGATATGTGCAATTGGCATCAATCCCACACGTCACAAGCCCAAAACATGGCTCCAGCTTATAAAGAAGGATAACAAGGCGCCGCCGCCGCCGCCGCCGCGCGTAGATAGATTTGCTCACCGCTAAAGTCCTTGTCCACTCTCGTCTTGAGTTTGGCCCAGTCATCCGTCTTGCTCACATCGACCTTAATAGTGCCAATATCGCGACCGCTGCCACCGCCGACATTCTTGTTGACAGCATCCAACGTCTCGTCGTCCCAGTCGGCAACGAGCACTTTCATCCCGTGGCCGAAACACTTTTTGGCGAGCGAGAGCCCGATGCCTGAGGCGCCGCCTGTGATGACGGCTGTGTGGCCTGCTTTGAAGATGGCTGCCATGGTGTTTTTGCGGTTTTGTTAGTAAGTTTCTCGAGTCGGCAACTATCAATGGCTAAGGTGTGAAGAAGTTTGTAGGTGATAAGCCTGAGATGGTCAGTGTTTTTGAGTTGCAAATAGTCCCTGAAGGTGAATGAGGGGTTGTTTGCTTGATGAACTTCAGGGGCAGGTGTGACGTCGATGATACTGCTGTATTGCTTGCTACTTTGAGCTTAACGCCGATGTCCCTCTGAAAACCATCAACGCCGAAACGGTGACTACCTGTGACTCAGTATACTCCTCCAAGCCGTCGCGCACTAGACCAAGTTACTTTTACTGAATACTTGCAAATGCTTTAGAAACCCTCGATCTTTGTTTTTTTTTGTATCTAATCGCTCTATGAGAAGCCACTCATGTGTATCTTTGTCCAGCGTCTTCTACTATCTATGAAAGGAGCAGGCTTTCCTTGTCATTTTACGACTCCCTTCAATTGAAACAGACTACATCAAGCATTTTAGACATATTCCAGTCAGAGCTTTGACAACCGCTCATATCTTTACGCAGAACAAGCTGCTATATATTAGTTGAATACAAATATCAATATCAATATGATCACCTCGGACAAATCTTTGTGCAATTCAAGTCTTAACAGTATATCTCGCGGGCAGCAAAATTCTGGCCTCGCACACACATTGTACAGCTACATACGGTATGGTCATATTTGAATTGAGTCCCCTTCACTCTTAGCAGTGCCACAGCCTCTGGGCCATGCTTGGCAACACCATGGTTATAGCAACCGTCGAAGCAAGCAATTTATACGGATCAGACACATTTCCAACTGGTCGTGTACTGAGTCCCTCTGAATTATATCACATCTTTCCATAGGAAGAATTCCAACATAGAGCTCGAATCTGACTTGTGGAAATCCATCTACCGTATCATAAGCAAGTCGACACATCTTTGACTTCCACGGGTGGTAGTCCCCAGATGGCGATACCAACAGCATGAAACTGGCAATATCAACATACCAACTATGGTATTTGCATCGCTAGGCAATTCTCAAAAGAATTACTAGATTGCGAAAAACACGATCTCAGAAAGAAATTCAATAAACGCGTGGATGATAGCTGCCTGTTTATGTTCGGCAGACTAGTATTGATCCATCCATTCAGTAGCCGCTATACCAAGCTTCCAGATCCGTGTAAGATGATTGGCCCAGCCCGAGTCCGACTATGGTCCCAAGCTTGTGTTGACTACTCAACCTCCTCAACTTTATAACCAGCTCCTCGATTTAGTCATCTTCATACCTTTCGTTTCAGAGGAACGGCAATACATGCAGTTTGAAAGAACGAGACTTCGCAATCTATGGTAGTGTTTGTTGACCTTGATACTCGCTTTTGTTCAAGACGGGCCGTACGGCCCGATATCTTCTTCCGGGAAAGAAATCAATGTACTGGCTCATTATCATTATCACTGGATGCTCTCCTACCCAATGTCAATTCATTTACACGAACAAAAAGAAAGTCAATCTGTAGGCTTCCTTCTCCAATATTCAATCGCCACAGCAACCAGTATCCATTCAATTATCCAGCCAGCCAGCCACAGCAAGGAAAAAATTGAGAGGAAACAGAAACACAAAATAATCAATATGCTTGCTCAATAATGCACGCTCGCCAGCTAATGTTTTGCAATGAACCCAACGAGAAAGACACACTCAGAATCCCATGATCAAACTCCAAAAGACAAATTATATATACTGCACAGGTGACGTGCGTTAGCACCCGTTGGACTTAGAGTTCCTCCGCTACATCAGTAGATGGAAACCATTTCACTCCGTCACAGCCATAGCAGCAGGGACAGGTGTATCCTGTCTCGTGCCTGTGACGGGCGTAAACGCACCCTCCGACTCACACCGCGACATGGCATGTAACCTCGACACATCCGACGACCCTAGTCGTTGAACACCATTTCGAATCCCTTCGTAGGATGGCTGTCGTCGTCGTCCATCAGGAATCATCATCTGCGGCGCCACCATCGGCGTGAGAACCTCGAATTCCATCTCGCTAGGCGTCAGGCTAATCGCCCGTCGAGGGTCGGCTTGCACCAGAGCCGACGAGCTCTGCATCTCCGAGTCCGACATGGTCACGTTGGCCATCTCATCGTCATCATCTTCGAAGATGATATCAATGTCTGCCTCGAATGTTACGCCGCCACCTGCATTATCATAGGCAGTCTCTATGCTGGGCGTGGCAATATCCATTGGCGAGTGGACCACAACAGAGGCCAAATTATTCGTAACAATAGGTGGAATCCTTGGCGTTGCGCGTCCTGCGGAAGCAGCAGCAGTCGCAGCATTAGCAGTAGCAGTAGTGAAACCCTCGTCGCTGGCAATGGCACTATTGGGCTCACTCTGCGCCCGCCCTGCCGCTCTCCAAGCAGCAATAGCTCCACCAACCTCCTCATCAGGCCCTTCCTCTTCATTTCCAATCGTCCACACCCATCGCCTGGCCTTCTCCCTCTTCTTCTTCTTGCGCACACCTGTTGGACTCCGCGCAGCAACAGGCGATGTCGGTGCCCGCGCGCCAAGACCGGCCATGCGCCGACGCATTTCCTCAAAGGGACCGGGCGTCATGCCACCGTCGCGCGTCCGCTCGTCCACCGGTGAGCCATGGCTGGCCGTAGGCGAGGCGGTGCTGTTTGATTGCGTGGGTGAGGCGGTGGTGTTATCGGCGGAAGCGGAGGTGGACGCAAGCAGTAGGTCAATGTGTGAAGTCACATATTCGTTTGTCGTGATAATGTGTTCAATGGGGCTCTCGTAACACACGCGGCGGGCTGATCGCTCGGCAATGCGCTGAGACGCGCGGCGTGGTGAGATGGGCGTCCGTGCTGTAGGTGGTGGCAGAGGTGAGTTGCGGAGGATGGAGTGGAGGGAGCGGTTGCGGACATAAGGGAGGCTTGTCGCGTTTGGCTTGCATATCGTGAGTGGTACCGTATTGCGGCGTGGTTGTACGGGAGAACTGATAGAAGCAGCAGCAGCAGCAGCAGCTACTGTAGGAGTCGTTGGTAGCCTGGTGTTGAAAGAGGTGGAGGCATGTGCCACTGGTGCTGGTGCCGCAAGATCGGTAGCGTTGAACGAAAATGGCCTGTCTTCACTGGCTTCCACTGGTCCAGCGGACATTGGAGGCGTTGCCGTCATTGCGCTTGGAAAGCAGACATCTTGAAGCGAGGCGACAGCCGGAGAAATGGGCTGTGCTGTCAGAGGGGTATCTGGGCCTGCAACAAAGGACGAGGGTGCTCCGTTTGGAAACCGAGTGAGGTTTTGGGTTTGCAATTTGAGGGGCTGCTTGGTATTGATGGCTGTGACGGGCGTGGAGCGGTCAATGGCCGTGGCGTAGACGTTGGACAGTGTGTTGAAGGAAGTGGGTGAGGTCGGATTGACCACAGCGGCAATAGTTCGTGAGGCGCGGAGGTTGGGGCCGCTTGAAATGGCCTTGATCTGGAGGGAGAGCCTCGGCCTCTTTGGCGGGGGATTCCGGTGGTCCGACATGCTGCTGGAGCAGAGCGGAGCAGGTTCAGGCTCTGGGTAGTGGTGTATGACAAGCGATGACGCCGACGAGGAGGAGGAGGAGGCTGTCCCAAGGGAGTGTGTTTGGCTTTAAGGTTGAGCGATTGTGGACTTGAAAGGTGGAGCGTGCGATGAATTGTGAAACATGTAACAAGCCCGAGCGGAGGGGACGACACACCCTCAGACGACGTCAGCGCAGCTGGTTCGACGGGCCAAGGCCGCGGCGCCAAAAGATTGGTGAGCGGCCGTGACAAGTGAGCTCAAAGCCGGCCTGGAGAGAAGGTTGTGAATAAGCGGTGGGCGGCTATGATATCTGGCTGTAGCCTCGACAGCGGAAGAGGCGTCAGCTGGGGCGACTGTTCGGTGTTTTGTTAAGCGATATCGTGCAGCCACGCGATCAAGAAGCGCCGGTCAAAACAAGTAGATCAGTTGATGCAGAAGGAAGAAACATATACACATTGAGAGCCTTGAGCGCCAGACAGGACAGGGCAAGTGGATAGGCAGACGGACAGACCGGATCCACAGCGAGGAGGAATGAAGAGGAGGAGAAGGGAGAAAGGCAGACTTTCTCGTCAACAGCGCGCAGGCGACCCTTGGCAGACCAGACAGGACCATGCACACCAAGTACATGCAGCAGGTAAGTCGCCGAGATCCTCTTTGACTTCTTCGCGGCATTCGGCAAATCCTACCCAACCACTCGCTGGTCGTGGTTGGCTGCGATGCACACGCGTGAGTCCATAAGCGCCGCGCACCCGCATGGCGGCACCCAGCGTCTAGCCAATCAAGCCGCCTGCATGCATCTTGCTGCCCGTCCCGTCACAATGGCGTCTACTCGAGCGCACCCTTCTTTCTGATTTGCGCCACGCCCAGGGCAAAGAATAAAGTCGTCGGCTCTCGTTGAGCACTCACAGGCCCCGAGGAGGCAAAGCGCCGCCGGACTGGACATGAGAAAAGTCGACAGGTCAACTTGTGGCGCTTAGTAGATGCGTACACATTCCCGCACACAACCCTGGCAACGAGCTGCCACGCCAAAGAAGAACAAAAAAAAGGCGGTGGCAGCAAATCTGTCAAAGGATGGACGGTTTCAGAGAACGAGCAGCCACAGGAACACGCTCATGCGAGTCATTTCGTCTGTTGGTGCGCGCGTGTGTATGTCTGCTTGACTGGGCGTCTTGTGTTTGCAGTTTAGCGCCATTTGCTTCTAGACGGGCGTCAGACGCTTGCTGGCAACTGCGCTTGCTACTATGTACATCCCGAGTCCGAAGGATTCCCAACAGACTTGCAGTCCAATTGGGGCGAAGGAAGGACAGCCGAGCAGAGAGTGAATGATGCTGCCCATTGCAGAAGCCTGGGGGTGGAACTCGAGCGCCACGTAGACGCGTTAGCCGAAAATCGACTCCACTGGACGAGCATGGTACTTGAAAGCCTGCCTGGTATGGCCTGGCCCTCTGCTGCTGTCGAATGGGTCTGAGAAGGGCGCAACGTCAGCTGGGTTAGGTTGGCCTGCTGGGAGATGTACCATCGTACGCAGGTCTCAAGACTGCAGGCATCGACTTGCCCGCACTGGTGGGTCGCGGATCCGTTTTCCAGGGATGGCATCCTCGCTAGAAGCAACAGGAAAAGAAAAAAAGAAGCAGCTGAGCGGCAAAGAGACAAGGAGATGGCGATGAGGTTGGAGAGGAAGATGGAGACGCTTCTGAAGTGGTAGGATGCATACCTTGGCCAGCCTGCCCTTCCTTCTGCAAGACTTTTGCAAAAAGTCGGTGAATGTAAGAGGATCAAGACAGGATGCGCCCAAGCAAGAGGAATCAAATCGAATCATACTGAGGAGAGATTTTGTCAACCAGCCTGCGCCCATGCTAATTGGTTTAAAACCCCCAATCTAGAATCGCTCGCTTCCTGTCTATCTCCAATCTCTTTGTGTTTGTCCCTTTCTGTTGCTAAAAATGGTGCATGCGGATTTGACGTTGTCTTGTTTCCGAGTGCACGTCCTGCGGCACGGCGGGGGCCGTATGTTGCTGTCAGCTTCCCAGTCCGGCAGCAGCTTTCTGCTCTTTGATCGACTTCTCAAAATCAATGGCAACGTCCGTATACACGGCGTCACCTGCTGGCAGAAGCTGGGCTCCTTGTAGTGCACAAAAGCCCTCTTCCCGATCCAAAACCCACGTGAGGTTCGGTGCTCCTCCCCACATGACGGCTCCTTTACGTCGCCAGCCTGGCTTGCCGTCACCATCCACAGCACCACACAAACAGTGATTCAAAGACGCAGGATCAGAGCCACGGCCTACGAGTCGCTGGAAGAGTGGTCTTCCGCTCACAGTGTCTTGGAGCGACTTTTTGGTAGCCTCGTCGAGCTGCGGTCTGAGCAACTCGGCCGCGGTCTCCCGCTTGAGCAGCTTCTCGTCATCAGCCAGCAAGCTCTGGAGAACCTTGAGATAGCCATCGCCACGAATCCAGGTTCCCTGACCGCCGTAGCAGAACTCAGATTTGGAGGGGTCCTGGCTGCCTCTAGAGAGCAAGAGCGCAAAGCGCCAACGTCAGCACCCGATTTCAGCCTATTGGTGTACAAAAATGAAACAACGTATAGCAGAGTAAGATCAAAGCAAGGCACGTTTGATACAGGCCTCTCCTGAATTGGATGCAGAGCGGAACTTACTGATTACCAGCCTCGTAGGTGTCGTTCTCTCTTCGTTGTGCCATGACAGCAAGCTGCGCGTCAGGCACGCGCAGAGGGAAGAACGTGATACTATTCGGTTCCGCACCGACCGCCCGAGATATGTTCTTGTCAATATATTCGGCCAGAGTCGAGCCGGCCAGCCGTTCAACAGCAAGACCAGCCCAATCGAGGCCACAGCCGTACAGCCATGCGGTACCAGGTTCGAAGAGCAACGGGATCCGGAAGTGCTCGGGGACAGGCTTCGGGTTACCCGGCGCACGCTGGTTCGTCTGCCGCCAGGCAGTCAAGGTCGGATGAACAAAGTCGTATCCAAGGCCGGACGTGTGGGTCAAGAGGTGCCTGTAGGTCATCTTGTTCTGTGCCGTCTTGTATTCGGGCTCGGGCTCTGCCTTTGTGATAATCTTGACGTCGGCCAGTTCCGGGAGCACCTCGTAGACTGCGTCGTCCAAGCCGAGGCGGCCTTGTTCGACGAGCTGCATGATGCTGATGCTGGTGAGGAGCTTGGTGCACGACGCTGCCCACATGTAGTGGTCGCGGGTCAACGGCTTGGCATCTGGCTCGAACGAGGCATGGCCAAAGGCGCTGTGATACGCGTAGCTGCCAGAGACGTCGGTTGCGTAGAAGATGGCATTGGGGATCTTCTTGTCATCCACCAAACGCTGGATGCGTTCCTCGAAAGCGGCAGCCATACTGTTCTGTCTTTGTATCGCCTATCTGCCCTTCTCTCTTTCTGTTGTCGTACCAGGACCGCCAGAATGGCTAGAGCAAGGAAAGGAGGGAAGCAAGGTGCTTTTCAAGGCACCATCGGCGTAGATATCTCTCCGTCGAGCGCCATCCTTGCTGTGCTTGCTGTGCTTGCTGTGTGGTTGGAGGGGTCGTCTTTCGCCGTGTGAGCCATCATCACGCAAGCTTGACCCGTTTTAGGCTTAGAGTCGATGGCGCCTCGGCTGAGGGAGGAGGAAGACACCCTCCGGCTGGCTCCACACGACGAAGATGGCAACATGTGGCCGAAAGCGCTTTGCGCCCATCGAATAAGTATCTTGCAGCTCGGAAGACCTCGGTGGATTGTGCCTGAGTGCCTGTGCAAGAGGGGAAAGAGGGGCAGAGATTGGTCCACGTCTATGAACGCGGAGAGGGTCGTGGGTATTCCATGGGCCCGTTAGGGTAGGTGCTAATTAGCGCAGTGGTTGAAGGTCCAGGGTTCTAGGGTCAAGTGCTTGGGGGTACGTATGCTGGCTTTGTCAGCTGCCACAATCAGCGCCCTGTAGTCCAACGCAGGGCTCTACATCTCACCACACCATCCACCACCCTTCAACGCGCTTCATCAGCCTGATCTCATTGGGTTGTCCAGGGGAAACTGTTTTGGGGCTCGTTCTCCCGGGATGCTCGGCTCGTCAATATGATGGCGCTCTCCTGACGCGATAATCCAAATCGTCCGCCGAGCACCATGGACTTTTCAGCAAAAACAACTTGCAAGATTCCACGCCTCAGGCAGGACAGGATTATTCTGCATTTCGTGAGCGATATACATTTCCTGCCGGCTGTCCAGAGGTGCTCACTTTCTTCATCTCCCAGGACTACGACTGCTTCTACGCCCAGGTCGTCGAGAACGCACGACCTGCACTGAAATCCCTGCCTTTGGGTATCAAGCAGAAGAGCATCTTAGCCACATGCAATTATGTGGCCCGCCGCCGCGGCGTTCGCAAGCTGCAGCCCATCTCGGACGCCAAGAAGCTCTGTCCTGACCTGGTTCTGGCTGACGGCGAAGATCTCTCTGCCTTTCGTGACGTGTCAAAGAGGCTCCATGCCATGCTGCGGTCTTACTCGTGGAACCACAAGGTCGAGCGGCTGGGTCTCGATGAGATCTTCATCGACGTCACTGACATAGTTGCTTATAATGTGCCGCTGTTGAATCGCAATGCGCTGTCGAGCTCCTTCTTCTGCCTGTCCCAAACGGATCCTGAACAAGGCTTCTCTTTCGATGCCTCGGCAGTAGCTGGGTGCGTCGTCGGACCCGCACTTGAGGGCAACAACAGCACCGAGTGCGAAAATCCGCTACATGTGCGCCTTCTTCTCGCTTCGCACCTTGCTCGATACCTTCGTCTGAAGATTGAGGAAGAGGGCTACACCTCGGCGTGCGGTATATCCACCAACAAGCTCCTCAGCAAACTCGTTGGTAGCGTCAACAAGCCAAGAAACCAAACAACTCTGTTATCGTTTCAGCACGAGGACGCGTTAAGCTTCCTAGACCCTCACGGACTTCGAAAGGTGCCGGGAATAGGCGGCAAGATCGCGCATGCGCTCGAGAGCTTCTACCTTGGTAGGCATGCCGATACCGACACGTATACCAATGGCTCTGCCGTGACTGTGGCCGATTTTCGGCGTCGACCTGATGTCTCTGCTGCCTTGCTCGAGAGGTTGCTCGGCGCCCGAATTGGATCAGAAAGGGGCGTTGGAGACAAGATATGGGCCCTCTTGCATGGCGTCGATGACGCGGAAGTTAAGGCTGCGAGCAATGTCCCTACCCAGATCTCGATTGAGGATACATATCCTGGCCCGCAAGGAGGACTCAGGACGTTCGTAGAGATAGAGCGTGAGATGACGAAGCTTGCAGCGTCTCTGCTGCGCCGCCTGCACGTTGACTTGACCGAGGAAGTGGAGGAGACGCAAGGCGACGGCGCAGCTACCGCGCAAGCGGATGATCTTATTCCTTTAGAAGCCGACACAGCCTGTTCCAAGCGCAGAAAGTGGCTTGCGCATCCAAAGACGATTCGACTGTCGACTCGTCCCAAAACGTCGTACAGTGATGGCAAACCGTACAACTGGGGCCGAGCAAGTCGCAGTCAGCCGCTCCCGACATTCATCTTTTCCCGCTCTTCCAGCAGTCTCAACGACACGGCTCTTGTGGCAAGACTTGTCAAAGAGACGCTTCTGCCAATGTTTCTTGCTCTGAATCCAGACAAGGGCGGCTGGAACATTGGCATGATCAATATTTGCGTAGCAAATATAATTCCCACAGCTGGCGACCCAGGCGCTGCGGGCTGCGGAAGAGACATCTCACAGATGTTTCGGAAACAGGAGGACGTTCTTCGGGAGTTCAGAGTGCACGACGACGACGATCACGACGGTAAAAATGCTGCATCCCAAGTGGACCAAGGCTCAAGTCCGCGAAGTTCAGACCATAACGCGGCGCCTGTCTCGGACAACAGCAGGGAATGCCAATATAGCACTGAGATTACGGATGACGAGCCGGAGGGATGGGGCGACTTAGAAGGAAGCCTGTCTTGTCAGTACTGCGGACACATGATTCCGCCATTCGCCGTAGCTGCCCACGAGCGATACCATGAATTTGAAGACGGATGACATGCAAGCACAGATGACTCTGTTCCGTGAATGCTTTTCGTGATCTAGCTGTTGAAGTCGCAATACGTCCGCACAACGTTAGGGCTCATCAATCAGCTCAGTCGAGAGAAACTGTTAATGCCTGCACATAATACACCAGTCCATTATGGTACTTGCTTTAGTAATGTGATGGTACTTCGTACTCGAATATTCTCAGGAAGTATCTAGGTACCTTGATACCTCGATGCGGAAACAAGCACACAGTACGACCTTGGCCGGGGTAACCATACCTTGGCTTCAGTCTATATTTCTAGGATCCAGGCACTGCAAGACGCGGAATGTACCTGAGTACCTGGAGAGCTTTATCGATAACAACTGAGAGTTGACGACATGCGACCCCTTCTTCTATCACAAGCCAAACAAAACAAGCCACTTTCTGGTGTTCCAACTCTCGTCCGGCCGCTTTCCACAAAGAACAACATTGCGGGGGAGTGCTCCCAGCCAAACCTTGATGCAATAATTCAAAATGAGCCACCAAAGATACCCTTCACTAGACACCGTCAAGGAGCCGCACTCGATTTCCCTCAAAGTCCTCCGGTAAGGAGAAGAAAGCCTATTCCATCTACAGCCCGAACAACAACCAAAGCGAAAACAGATGACACAATCAAACATGTGCTAATCGCATCATGTCCACTGTAGTCTATCCCGTCCATCTCTCGTCTCACAATATCCTGTCCCAGCGACCGCCTCACCCTCCACCCTCAGCGCTGCGGCGCGCCCACCACAACCACCACTTCCAGCCTCGCTCGCCTATAGCACCGGCAACAGGACTAGCGAGATCGCAGCCTCGACAGCCATCACGAATCCGGCACCATTCCTTCTCAGTCCGATCCTCAACCTCCCACCGTCCTTTGGCTCCGCCTACGTGGGCGAAACCTTTTCATGCACCCTTTGCGCAAACCATGAGGACCTCTTCGCCTCTTCCGATGCTCCAGTCGGGACTGCGCCCGGTGGTGCACCAGCTTCACCACCATCAGGAACGACAGCAGCAGCAAAGGCAACCAAGAAACAAGTCCGTGATGTCCGCATAGAAGCGGAAATGAAAACGCCCTCCTCGAGCTCAAGCACAAAACTCGTTCTCGGGCCGCAACCGTCAAACACAAATCCAACAACAACTACTACCACTACAGAAGACGCAGCTGATGGAGAGAATAAAAGCACAGCAAGCGACCTGTCTCCAGGGCAAACCCTCCAGCGCATCGTCGACTTCGACCTCAAAGAAGAAGGCAACCACGTCCTGGCCGTGACAGTGTCCTACTATGAGGCGACCGAGACGTCAGGCCGCACACGGTCTTTTCGGAAACTCTATCAGTTTATTTGCAAGCCGAGTTTGATTGTACGCACAAAGGCAGGACTATTGCCCGCCATCGCGTCACAACATCAGTTTCAGACCCCTCCTCCAGAAGATTTAGAAAAACAGACCATTTCAGCAGCATCAAAACGAAGATGGGTGCTCGAAGCCCAGCTGGAAAACTGCTCAGAGGACACCATGCAGCTGGAGCGCGTCGTGCTGGATCTCGAGCCGGGATTTGCCTACCATGACTGTAATTGGGAAGCCAGTGGGAGCCCCAAACCTGTGCTGCACCCTGCAGAGGTAGAGCAGGTTTGCTTCATAATTGAGGAGCAAGGTAGTAATGGTGATGGTGCTATTCGTCCGGACGATAGTGGACGAATCGCGTTCGGGACATTGGGAATTGGCTGGCGAGGTGAAATGGGGAGTAAAGGATGGCTTGCTACCGGCAAATTAGGGACCAGGTACATATGAAATTGATAAGGACGTACAAACATAAGCAAGCGAACAAAATGAATTCCATTCGAATTTGTTTCAGGAGCAATGTAACAGGCCAGATTCGAGTCACCATCCCTTCTGCATAATAGTGTAAAGATCAATCTATCCAATATTAACGAAGAAATCAAGACAAATTAGCATTATCCCATTGCCAATACTATAAAAGATTAATAACCTAGAAAAGCTTTTTAGTCATCGACACCTTCAATTCCTAACCCAACTTGCTGTAAATTTTGACAATGGTTAAGTAGCTCTAAATAGCATATACTCATTCCGACATTTTTTCCTTTTCAGCACACAATCTCCAGCCCTTTCATGCTTTGCTTGCTTATTCTTAATCCTCTACTTCATCACGATTGGCTGTAATGCTATCATTTTCATTGTCGTCGTCGTTGAGATCGCTATCGCTATCGCCATCACTATACTGCTAAGTACTAGTGATTACTTCTAGTAACAACATTTGATTGAAAGAACCAACAGCAGCTGGACCGCTTCCCATTCCCCTAGTTTGACAATTCGACAGACGACCTTCTTTCTTCCATTTCCAGATTTAACCTACTTATACATGATGACCATCTCTTTTTTTTTGTGTCCTCCCTTCTCCACCTTTCTCTCCTTTTCAAGTGATAGATTGCTATTTTTTGTTCCAAACATTCAGTCTGGTTGGCAATATTGTGTGATCCAAGTCTTCTGTCCTTTCCTGTTTAATCTTGTTATCGCCCATCCCTTTGCAGCGGCTGCCGTTGAATCTTTTGACTAGCCTGCTAGAATGCAGCTCGCCACTGATTACTCTAGGTTATGCCTCCCAAGCCCTGCTATCTGGCTGTATCCTGTCATATTCCTTTGCTCTTAAACAGCCCCATTAGTATTTGTGGCCACTTCGTTCCTCGGGCTCCATATGCCCCTCCAAGTCTTTCAAGCAGGGCTATCCATGTTATTCCCTGTATCCGAGAATAGCCATACACTCAAAATGTAACTATGGTGTACCAACAGAGCTTCCAACTTGCTTCCTCAAAAACCCTTTACCCTTTTGTTCTGGTCGCGGTGCACCCTGGATGGAACGCGGCTCCTTGATCAAAGACGGATCAAGCTTTGCGGGGATCCGCGAGATGATGGCGTGGTAGTCGCCTGAGAATTTGGACGTTGGCACCGGCACCGAGGCCGTACGCCAGATATGGTCCGAGTTGTCGCCCAAGAACCCGTTTGTCTTGAGCTGTTTCGAAGGCGCATTGAAGCCACTAGATGCGCCATGGCTCGCGCGGATGGTTGAAAGGCGCGAGAAGCCAGCCGACAGACCAGGTCGACCACGAGCCTTCTTGGCTACTAGGATCTCGTCAAAGAGCCGGATGTCGGGGTGACTGACGGAAAAGCGTTCTCTCTCGTGGATGAATTCATTGAAGACTAGAATAGGACTGTTTAGCACACGCTCTCAATTTGTAACAGGTTTTTGTAACATAAAATGTGAGAGCTTACCTTGTGTTTCCTTCATCATGTTGGCGTACTCCTGTTGATCATATGGCAAACTCTTGATAAATCCGTTCATGTCAAACACATAAAGCTGGCCATTCTCTTTTTGCAGCTTTGTGGGCCGGCCAAGGTACTTGCGGTACGTGAACAACAAGCTGGCCAGACATCGGACAAATGCCGCTCGCACTCGGTCCTGGTGGAAAGCGACAGGACAGACAAGGCAGACAAAGCCAAGACAGCGGTTGTGCACCAAAGTGCCGCAACCACGGCACTTGAACAGACCGTCGCCCTCTGATCGCTCGTCGCAGATGCCGCACAATGAATCGCGCTCGCCAACATCCCACTCCATGCAGTGACCCTCGACCCAGACCGTCGTGTCGGTGTTTTCTACTGGCTGGATGAGCATGTTTGGCATGACTGTCGAAGCTGCGATTGTCGACTGTGCATACGATGACGGAGCATATCCTGCATTGTATGAGGACGAAGAGTCGCCAGAAACAGACGAGATGGAGAGGTTGGCGCCGTGTCCGTTCAGATACGGCAAGCTGGGCCGATGTACTGGTGGATGTTGCTCCACTCCAAACGAAGAGCTCCGTCGAGGCTTGGCTTCAAAGTGGCCAGAGCGCTTCTCACGAAGCGTATGGGCACCAGAAAAGCCCGAATCAGTCTTGGACACTGGTGTTGTTGGCATTGGTGGAAAATGCGACGAGTTCGGTGAGACTGAGGACTGCGGACTGGTCTTGCCAGACCGTGCCGTGGTCGGTCTACCTTGGAGGTCGGGCCGAGCATGGGAAAAGGCGTTGAAAATTGGCTTGCGCAATTGCTCTGGTGGGAGCGGCTCACCAAAAGTCGACGAGTTTTGCGACACCCACTTGCCCAATGTGCTGGGTACCGGTCTAGAGTTGTAGAGTGCTTCGTGCTCTGCTGAGAAGGCGTCGTAGGGAAATGCTTCAATCGCATAAGGAGGTGCTCCAGTCGCCACACCATATCTGAGTCGATGTGGTGCAGCAATCTGCAATAAGGAGAGCAATTTTCTGCGGTGTTGTCGAGGAAGTCGGATAGGTTGCGCCGTGGCGTCGATCGTGTCCTTGTCGAGGTCCACAAGCACGTAGTCGTCCTCGGGAAGCTCAATGTTGTCGTACCGTCGTTCGATACCAACAATGTACGGGCATGGGGCGTCGAGCGCGGAGAGGAGCCTTGCTGGCAAGACTGGAATGAAAACACTAGCCCACTTGAGTGGATACATGAGGTTCACGAGCGCATGGCATGCAAGATGCAGCATGGCCGTGTAAGAGGAAACAAAGATAATGCGTGACTCGGACATGGCGTATTCGAAGAGCGCTAGGATGTTGTCTAAAGACAAACACCTGAAGAGTGCATAGATGTCGACATTGCGCGATCCCGGAAGTTCATTGCTGGCCTCCTTGCGGCAGTAGAGGCGGAGCTCTCTGAGGCCAAGCTCGACTTGAGTCTTTGAACTCAGTGGGCTCAAGGCCTCCACGCAGAGGTTAACAACATAACGTTCCAGAGGCTGCCAACGGCCGACCTTGGGAGAGCTGGGAGGCACCCTCATGATGGCTCCATCGTTCATGGGCACAATTATAGCGCGCAACCATTCCTTCCAAAATGTTATTTTGGTTTCGTCTCGGCCCAAGATACCATATGCGCGCGGCGTCCACAGACCCGTCTCTCCCGCTGTCAGTCCGTCAATCTTGGAGGCTGCGCCGTGCCTGAGCGGTCGCAACATATCGGTCATGAGACTGATTTTCTCCTCCACTGTGCTAATCTGGTCGTCAAGAAGATCCCTAGCCGAAGACCCAGAGGGAATAGTGGGAAGCTTGGCCAACAATTGCGACAAGTTTGCGCGCTCTGCGGCGAGCCGCGCCCCGAGACTTGCAGCGAGCTCTCGCTCTTCGTCCGACATGTGCCTCTGTCTCCATGCTTCACACTTCTTTTCGACCTGATCGGCAACATCGACGCTAAGCGGTGTCCATATAATCACAGTAATACCATAGATCTTGGAGTTATCGTCGCCAGTCATGGTGAAGCCATGCCATGTTGGGCGAGGCCGGTCGTCCGAAGAGACAATTTGTATGTCGTTGGGAAAGGCAAACATGGGCACATAGTCCGGGAATCTGCCTCTCCGAGCCACTTCTTCTGGTGCGTTCTTGGGATATGAATCCAGCAGCTTCGGTTCGAAGCGCCGCCTGAGAGGATGCATGTTTGGATCGAGGTTTAGAGGTTCTGGAGGGGGAATGACGGAGTTGTAGTTGCTCAACCGTTTGGTAGTTCGGACAGAAGCTGGGACAAAACAAAAAACGGGTGTAAGCAAATTGTCTGAAATGATCTGGTTGCGAGGCATTGGATTGCAGGAAGGAAGTGTATGTCATACCTGGTCGCTGCCTGACAGTGGTGGTCTGTCTCTTGACGCTATTCATATCTCTAAAGCTGATTTTGCGCCGAATGCTGCCCCGAATGCTCCTCAGAGGACTGATCCTCCCACTGGGATCGCCTTCGTCGGCCTTTATCCTCTCGGTCCGAGGGTTGACCATCGGGGCGCGCGGCTGCAGCTTTGCGCCAGCTGTGAAGCTCAGATCATCGAGGAAGTGTTCGCGTTCGGCCGCGAATTTCAGCAGAGCCTCGTCAAAATCAAAGTCTGGCAGGCCTGTGAAACCCATACCGCTGCCTGGAGGTGGCAGAGAGAGGGCTGGTGTGTCGGAGAAGGTGACACCTTCGTCGGCGCCATTGGTGCCGTTGGACTCGCCATGGACGGGAGCAATTGGACGGATAGTGGCACTGCTCCTGTTACTTCGGGTATTTCCATCGTCTTCCTCGCCAACAGTCTGTATCGAGAAGCGGACATCGCTAGGCACCTTGGACATTCGGTTCAACGAGTTGCGACGCGAGTGGCGGGCGGCGTTGTTGGCGTTGTTGGCTGGCGAGCCAGGAGCGGACTCGGGGCCCTCATTATCCTCCTTGATGGTGTCGTCCAGCTGAAGGGTGCTGAGTGGCCGCGTGTCAACTGGCTCATTGTCGTGGTACTCGATCTCTTCTATGCCGGCAATCCAGAAATAGTCGGCAAGAGGTCGTGAGGAGCCATCCATGACACCGGTCTTGACTGAAGCAGTATCGACTGTCAGGCCTTGGTCATGAAGGCATTGGCTGGGCCTGAAAGACGGGTTGGGTAAGCTTCAGGCTTGCAGGTGCGCATCAGCAGCTTATGCAGCCACTTTTATGTGTTGCAGTGCACCCAAAAGACGAGCAAGGCGCTGACTGCAGCTGCACGTTGACTCGGGAGTCACGAACGACGAGAATGAGAGACGGTGATGGTGAGCGGCGGCTCTCGAGTGTCGCGGACTGCTGAGGGCGTGCAAGGCAGATCAAAGGAGGGAGAGAGAGTGTGTGTGTGAAAGAGGAAGCGGTCGACGGCCTCTTGCGATTGTGTAGAAAGATATGCGCGCCTGGACGAGGTTGTATGAAGCGTTCGAGGGACAGCACACAAGATTAGACGGAAGTAGAGTCTGGGCTCGGCACAAGTGGCACTCGATCGGTCGGCGCGATGACCGCTGCTGGCTGCTGCAGGCCAAGTGGTAGCAAATCAATAGCTGGGAGTTCGTGGTGTGAGGCTAGGAGTCACAGGGCCTTGGGTAGTTCGAAGTAGAGGATAGATGAGGAGGAGGACGAGGAGGAGATGAGGAGGAATAGCAAGCAACGACAGCAAGCAGCAACAAGTGGTAGCGGTCGGTGGTGGAAGCGGAGAGAGGGCCGATTGACAGGTGCAAATGGCGCCTGCGATAACTCGACGACGGGGATCAGCCAGAGAGCAGCAGAGCAGCAGTCGGGTCGGTGGTGAGCACGAGTAAGTCGAAGTCGTCGAACTGGACGACGGGCAAGACTTGGGCTGCGAGGAATTTGACAACGCGTTAGTTCCCGTGTGCGTGGTCTGCCTTGGGAGGTTAGAAGAGTCTGTGTGGTGGTGCTTTAGTTGCTTGTACCGCAGTGGCTGCTGCTCTACAGCACAGGCCTGGATAGCTTTCCGGCAACGGTGAAGGGACGCCCAGCACCCTTTCCAAACCCCCCCACCTCAAGCCGCTTGCAGGGCCAAGCAGAGCCAGAGCCGGGGCCCTGTTCCCTGCGGCCTGGCACGCCCCTGATCCCTGGACCAAGTCCCTGAGAGCCACAGACGGCCAGTGGAGGCGCTCCAGGCGCTACCCTTTTTGTTGCTGTGGACTTCTCCTCGAGAGGCTTCGTATTCCTGGGTCACGCGCCCCCGCTTGGCAGCAGCAGCTGCTGCTGAAGGAACATGTCACGGCTCGAACCAGTTTCGCCAGTTGCATCCTTTCTGCCAGTTGTGAGCAACAAGTATTCTGCAACCAGGCCTAGTACCTCTGTCAATGTCGATGGCGACATTCCGGCAATAACCTTTGAGTAATACCAGCACTGGAGCCCGGATGATCGGGTCCTGGAGCGACCGGAAAGCTGTCACTATGTGCATTGTATGCAAGTCATCCAAAAAGGGCGTGTTTGGAGGGCGAGAGACTTCATCAAGTCATATGTACAGAAGTATCTGTGCAGCGTGCTTGGCAGGTACAGTACTTGATAACCTTTTGGGCTAGTTGCGCCAGGGCATATCCCATCCTTCTGCCCACCCCCAGGATCCGCCGAACCCTGGTCCGCCATCTCAGGGGCAGCAGGACCCGGCATCCGCACAAGGGGGCGCGGCTTTTGGCGAGCAGTGGCTTGGGAGTGCCTGGCAAAGCGCTGGGCGGGCTCCCTGCATCGTGATCCTGTCCTCATTGGGGAGGCCCTTCGTCACTAAGTTGCGTACGCACCGACTTCCAAACCTCTTCAGGGCCGTCGTGAGATGGTACGATGATCTCCTTTGCCGCGTGTGTTGTATGGATACGTACTTGGTGTACTTGAGAGAAGAACTGACTAACCAGCTGACTACCTGAGAGGAGGATAGCTCCACCGTAATCCTGTTGGAAAGAAAGGATGGGCACAGGGAGTCGACTCGATTCTAGCGGCTTGTCCTTTGCGCTCTTTGGGGGTTAGTGGGCGATTCGGCCCTCTCTGCTCATCTGCTAGCGGACCCAGCAAGCCTGGATACATCCTATCACGCCCTCGTGTTGGGATCTTCCCTGTGAGCTTGCCATATGCAGCTGTTTCCCGCTCCAGCCTCCAGTGGCTACTTTACCTGTCTTTAAGGAGGGTGTGTTGTACTGTACATGATAGTAGTGCACCGTGGTACATGTCATTGCTATGGCGTGCAGCCTCCAGATGCAGGTACCAAAACTAGGGTCGTTGGCCACCTGCCACCTCTTCTACGACACTATGTACGAAAGTAAGAGTCTCGGGCAGGTCGAAAAGTTCGCCAGAAGGCGGAGCGTAAGCGTTGTCGTCTTCCCTCGCGAAAACAGCCCCAGAACAGGACTCAAGATAAAGATGAAGACGGAGTCGAGTATCGACAAATACTATCTATGGAGCCAAGCAGGAAAATAACTCATGAACCTCGGCAACCAATCCAAAAAGTAAATACACCGTCGAATGTGCAAAGCCAACATCGGGAAATGACAAGCCCATCTGCCGAGCAAGTAGGTGAGTACAGATGTCGCTGGTGACCTCGAAACCGCATCTCGTCTGTTCCATCACGAGGCTCAGCTACTATGAATAGCTGGCTCGATGGACCCTGGGCTGCGATACCATGCTACAGTGTTCTTTACACCCATGAATACTATGTAAGTGTATATGAGTCGTGGCATATAGACTGCGAAAGAAGCAAGTGGGCAGCCAAGACGTCGCTTGTCTGTCGTTGTTTGTGGATGGCCGCGCGATACATCATATAAGTTTGTTCAAGTTATTGTCCTCCTCGTCCTCATCACCTTGTTCCTCTTATGCCATGTACATACTGAATATACATTTACACGCAGTAGTCTAAAATGTGAATCCAACTAGACGTGGTCGTGGCTGGCGCTGAGACATGAGCGCCCCAGCCGAAGTTGAGGTTGAATAACCACATCTATATCTGCCTCCCACTCCAAGGTCTGGATGGCACTTTGCTCGAAATTGCCTAAGCGTTTGATTTAATTTGCCTGCACATGGCGCGGCATAACCTCAGCAAACGTCGTCTTCCGTCCCATCGTTTCATATGCACGCAATCTGCCTTCCAACCTCCAATCCACTGTCTGTGGTTCCCACCCCCTCCCCCACCCCCGACCCTTGCAACCACAACGGCTGCACTCCTGTTTGGGAATCTCAACGAAACTTCTGCGACCATCTGTAACATGGTTTGGTTGCATAATTGTAGAGCTGCATGGTATAGTATTTCGCAGGCAGTCAAGAGGTGAAAAAGGGCTGAGGGCAGGCAATATAAGTGAAAACGAAACGCGGCAACACTAGTCTCAGGGGTTTATCAAACTGCCATCCCCGGCTTCAAGGGTGTACAATACATATTACAGACTTCTATATACCTTGGTGAAGTATCTTTGATGATAAGGGAGAGTATATTCGAGCAAAAACTTTGTACTTTAGAAGTGGTATCTTCCAACTCTAACAAGCTCTGTGTTCTATGTTGTTCATTTGCATCTCTACTCGTTCTCAATCTACGTTTCATTCTACCATCCGACTCAACCATGCCATACCGCTTTCGTATCTATATCCGTTTCTTCCCCCAAATATCACTCATATATGAACACAATTTACAACTCCGCTCTCTGAACTGCATAAAAAAGTTGAACCTATCAGGAAGCCCCCACAGCAATCCCATTTCCACACCCCCGTACAGAGTACATAACAGTCCAGACCCTGTTTTTCTGCAGTTCTTACGAGCAAAGCCCCAGAGCCGAGCTCAGGCGGACCAAGTATCTATCACTTATGATAGAACCAAAGGGAACTTTAGATTATTTCTCCGCGTTGCTTGTTTTTGTTGCCGATCAAAACGTGCCTTGCTTATGGTACCTACTACCTGCCCAATTCAGTCGTTGAGCAATGGACATTCGTGATGGTTCGTCTAGATGCACTACATGTTCCGGGTTCTTTTAGTTGGACTCGAAGGGCAGTTGTTGAAACGATGATCGAGGATGAATAATCCCAAAGATCATCTACTCATAACTCAACTCCTCTATCAAGGAGAAGGACTGTACTGTAAATACAACGTAAACAAGTTTACTTGTGTGATTCCCCTTGTCTAGGGTGAGAGGACGCGTATATGTAGTCAAAAGAATTTTCTTTTTTTCGGGTTGGTTTGTTTGGAAAACAAACCCCCTCCCCGGGCAAAACGTCCGCGTCAAAAGCGAGCCCAACGGCTAGGCGCATCAGAGGGTTTGCCACATGATTTGCGGCTCAAGTGAGGCTGATCCCGGAAAAGAACAGCGTGATCGATTTGCTGGCCATCAGTATTGACATCCAGGCGGAAGATTAATAATTGGTCTGGTCTAATCAGTTGCATCTATTTCTAATATCTCTGCAAAGAGACAAACCACCAGTTATTACCGTTCATACTTTTTTCTCCACTCTTACAAGAAAAAAAACCATTAAATAGAACGACAGCCTCGAGTTGAATAACGAGTACACCCAAAAGAAAAAGAAAGAAAAAAGGACAAAAGAAACGCTGTCAATTTCCCACTTGACAAACCAAACCCCAATCTGTAGGTCCATTTATCAAAAGCAAAAGCCCAAAACAGAGTGGCAGTGGCCGCCATCTGGAACGCCTCTTTTCTGTATACCCCCCACCCATAAGCATAAACTAGGTTCACAAAGTGACAGAATTGGCTTTAATTACCAAGCTTCTCACCATGGTACAGAAAAAGAAAGAAGGAAAAACAAACCCTGGTATGCATGTAAGCTACCAAGACGGCATTTCATCATGTTGTGTGACCAGGAAAAAGGAAGAATGGAAAGAAGAAAAAGAAACATGAAAAGAAACTTTTTCTGACAGCGAGTTTGGGAGCATGAACAGTACAACGGAGCATCAACCATGTAATTACAGAAGTGATCATACGCGAGAGACAAGGAGAGACTTTAAAGCGCAGTTTGAAGTCTCGCGTGGTGACATTTTGATATCTCCCAGAATTTTGGGAAATGAGTACTTTTGTAGCCTCTGGGAAAAGGAACGTATTGGTGTGAAGTGTCCTTGGTGGCGAGAAGGAATATAGCAAGTATTTCGTGCGGTGTAATTATTTGATACTGCCATGTTATGTGTTGCAACCTAGGCCCTGTCTGTCTACATGCACTTATACTGCACACAGTACATATGTAGAAATATCTGACTGAAATGCTCGTTATAGCGGTAACACAGCAGCATCGCCAATACTGATGATTGGAAGTTTGTCCAAGAATGCTGGTGTGTTCTGCTGTTCCTTCTGTTTCCTATCTGGTCGGTACAATTCTCATCCTGGTAAATTGTAGACTATAATCTCATGGTACCCTTACCTACATTCAACGACAGGAATGTTTTGTATGTGTGTGTGTGTGTGTGTGTGTGTGGTCTGTCACACCCAACCCACGTGAATCATTTGGCACGTTCATACACTGTCTGGCTCGCTCGGAAGTGCCAGCCGTGCCGCGCGGATCAAATGCTTGTTGGAGTGGCGCAAGTGTCGACGGCTCGGCTGCAGCCGGTCTGAGGTTGTGTCAGTGTCTGTTATACAGAAGACATGCCGGCAAGGGCCTCTTATGCCTGGAAGAAATCCTGAATAGCTGTATACTCAACTTGAACGGTCGACTACATACAATTGCTGGACAGTTCCGGCTGCACGTTGCTCGAGTACAAACGTTTTAGGTCCCACAAACTTAGATGAGTAGGCATAAAGATAGAACAGCTTGCTTGTTGCCGATTCAAGAATTATTTCATTGAATGACTCTGGCAGTATGTACTGCATTCTGGACAGAAGCGGGAGCACCACCTTCTCGACACAAAGACATCATGCGTAAAAAGCAGACCTAGTCTAGCAATCGAAGTAACTTCGCTTAGTCCTAGCCATGCTAGCGGCAGCAAGCATGAGAGCCGCATAGAAGATTCTCATTTAGTTGCCCTCGTCTTTTCTGCAATCTCGCAAATCATTCAGTAACGCCAAAACGCCATCATGGAGCCATCATCGTAGAAACGACCAAGTAGTCTCGTTTCCGGCCATTGTATAAGCCAGTCCAATCCGAACTAACGCCAGTACTTTCTTCTTTTTGTTTTTTCTCTTTGGTCTTGTAGCATTGATACCTGATTGACCGGGTCTGTCCAACAATATGTCGGGTTTCTTCATCAGACCGCTCCGCTGGCTCCGCCTCCATCGCGCGGCTTTGGTTTCGGAACTTTTTCGTACGCGTTCGGGCTGGGCTTCCGCCTCTTGCCCGATGGTCCACCGCCCTGTCGTCTGCCGCGTCCTCCCTTGCCCACTCGGTCTACATCTGCGCCTTTCCGCGAAGGACCGCCTCCTGAGTCCGAGTCCGAGTCTGACGAGCTTGATGAGGATGAGGAATCGGATTCCTCACCGCTGGATTCGCCAGGAGCCGTGGGAGCGTGGTATATACAACAGACTGCATGCAAGAAACAGACATGTTAGCGCTTCACCCGTCTGAGCAATCGATCCACTGCAAGTATCCTCGTTCGATCGTCCACTCCAAAATAGAAGGCGAACAAGAACTGCTCTCTCGAAGCGAAAGAAACGAGAATTCACAGAAAGAAGGCAACCAACCCTTTGACGACTTCCTGCCCATGCCTTCATTGTCAACCACACTTTCATCCCACTGGACCCGCGGGCCTTGACCTCGCGTCACTTGCTCGCCACGGAGCACCAGTATTGGAGGTTGTGTCTGGCTTTGTGTCTGGGTTTGTGAGCCCGCGCTAGGCTGGAGGGTGCGCACTCTCGAACCTGCTGCTCCTGCTCCCGCTCCGCCACTACTAGGACCTTGTCTAGCTGCGCCGCCGCCGCCTCCGCCACCGTTGTCTGCAACTACCATTTTTAAGAACCACGCCGCTGTGTCCTACTTCTCAGGTCTGCATAGGCTTGTCTCTGTGTGTCGAGTGGAGTCGGAGGCCCCGGTGTGATCTCGTTCGTCCGCGGTTTCTAGGGTGGTGTGCCGTCGTCGGTGGTCGTGGTTTCGCCAAGGAGGAAGATCCCCTCTTTAAGGAGCTAGTAAAGGTCGCGTTCCTGCCACACTAGACAAGCAAAAAGATTGCGAAGACTCGGGTATTATCAAGAACAGAATCACACTCTGATCCGCGATGGCCGTAGGTAGGTAGGTAGGTAGGTAGATAGGCGAGTAGCGTTAGTGGTGTGACGGTGGTTGGCGGCACGTCAAATCCTCCAAAGCGGAAAACGTGGTTCGGCCGGCACTTTTTATGCAGTGATTTGCTCTGCTTGGCTTGGTACAAGACCCTTGATCTCCCACGTCATCCCGCTGTTTTGGGGGGCTTTGGAGGCACGGGCCTGGCAGGTGCAGGGCCTGACAGCCCAGGGCTGGGCGGGGTGGGCGGGGTACCAGGGGCACTGCTGTGGCTTTCCAGGGCCTTTTTGTTCTAGTTTCCAGAGGGTGGGAATTAGTCGCATTCTTGGACTTGTCGTACCAAGCCTTCTAAGCATGACTTGCGTGCATCTGAATATGAAACTGGAAAGATTGCCAAGGCGAGAGTGAAGGGTGAACTTGATTGGGGAAAGTTCCGATCCTTCTCATCGGATAGCATTCTAGGATCACGTCTCGAGCACCTGAGCTTGTCCCAGACATATTTCTATCAGACTTCTGTCTATACAAACGACTGATCCACTATCGAGTCGGTCATCTCAAAGAATGCGCCTATTCTGACCATCCTGTTACACACGTAGACAACGAAGAATGACCTGCGCCAATGGAGAGGGGCGGCCGTGTCTCCTTCTCTATGCGTCTGTCTTGCGCCTCTTGTCCTGCTTGTCCCTCTTCTTTGCGCCGGTCATACTCTTCCTGGGCCGTTGCTTGCTCGTCTGCGCCGTCTTGCGGATCTTGTTGAACATCCATGCATTCATCGGCCGTCTGGACCCAATGAAGCGACCCTCGGGCGAGAAGACGTCGACAACAGGCCAGTTCGGCTCCTGGTTGTCGCTTTCCAACGGCCGGTTCCTCTCTTCGTCGGTCGCTTGTAGACCTTCTCCATTCTCGGGATCGGATAGATCCAGGCTCTGCAAAATCTCGACGCCGCCCACGTTGATGCTGGACGTGGCTGGCGTGGGCTTGAACAGGTCCCTGGTCCTGACTTGAACCGTAATCTCCACCCAGCCGCAGCCCTCGATCAGCAGATCCAGCGACAGGACGCGGTACGGCAAACGGTCGACCTTGATGCCAGCCGCGTGCTTGTTTGTGATGGGGCCGGCTCGTCTCTTGGTGACATCGTACCGGACCTTGAAGGAGCCAGCATGCTTGATTGTCTTTGCGATGCCGGGGATGCCGATGTTGGTCACCTTGACCTCACTCTCCTGGTTCTGAATATCGATAGCCTTGTCCGTCGCAGTCATGTGTGGCTCGATCGGCGTGAAGGCGTAGGCGAGGAAAATTAGGTCTGGTGTCCGAGGAGTGATTCTGATGAAGCCGCCGATCAGCAGCGACTGTCCGGGCTTGAGGACTTGCTGCTCAGGTGTCATGCGGGCTTTCATGATCAACGAAGGGCGGTGCTCCTCTCGCACGAACGCATCAAGCTCGCTCCGCTCCAGACCGGGCAAGTCGATGAGCTCTCCTTTGCCGCGTCCAAACGGCACTCGAATCGGCGACGCAGTGGTACCCGGGAGCGCCGACACAACAGGCATTTGCGGGTAGTTCGTTTCGGGCTGTGCCGGCGGCAGGAGTGAGTCTTCATAGATGTTATCAATGTCCGGCAGCACAGAATGGATACTGTCCGGTGACTGTAGTGGTGGCGGTGGTGGTGTGCGCGGCTGGACCGCCACTGAAATCTCGTGCCTTGGTCTCTTCCAATCCATTCGGCCCTTTGGGTAGACGGCTTCGAACAACTGGCTCTTGCCCACGTTGACCTTGCCGACCATCCAGCCTGCGCCTCCGCGCTTCCAAATATCCTCCTTGAGCTCCTGCGTCCACCAGCTGCGCTTTGCGCTCACGCAGCGCACGTTGCCCAGTCTCACGTGTCTCGAGTCTCGGGGTAGCGCTTCTCTCAGGACTTCTGTCAGGTACGGCATCAGCCGGTCGACGGCCTCTTTCTTGGGCGCCAGAAGGTCCGACCGTGTAATGATGAAACTCATCTCCGTCCGCTTCCCTCCAAAGAAGCGAGGGCCTCGCTGCCGCCTGTTCTTGGTGCGCAGCGGCATGAGCTCCAGCAGCTGGTGCACCTTGGGAAGCAGCGACATGGGGAAATCGGCAGCGTCCAGCACATGGTAGACGTGGTTATACTTGTGCGGCGACTCGTCGATGGTGTCGCGGATGGCCTCGATGGTGGGGTGGAAAATGGGCTCGCCGGTGTGGTTGTAGACGAGGTTGTGGCAGCGATCGCACAGGGGGACTTGCTGTGCTGCGGCTGCAGAAGCTGCTGCGTCGCTGTCTTGCTGTGTCTGTTGCTGCGCCGTCTTGCTCGGACGGATAGAGTCTGGGTCTATTCCTAGTTCTCTGAGCTTTGCCGGGCCCAGGCTTTGTAGAGAGGCTTGGACGATGTCGTCCTGCCGTCTTCGGCCACGAGGCTCTTCTTTGAGCAGGCCCAGGTACGTCTTGACGGCCTTGCGGTTCACGTCGTAGAATCCAGGCTCGTTGGACACGGCGGTCTGCGACAGCGCGCCGCAGCCATGGCACTGGACGGGGAGTTTTCGAGTCGGCACCGGCCGAGGGGCATCATCTCGGCGAGCCTCGGTGGCCTCGGTGGCCTGTTCCGCCTCGGTATGCAGTCGACATCTCTGAGCGAGCGGGAGCAAGGAGCGTCGTTGCGCGTGGAACCCTGCACCTCTTGCTGTACTGTTTTGCGAGAGGATCGAAGATGCGCGTGCACCAGCCGGGCACAAGAACAGCGGCAGTTGAGATGCAGCGCTGTTGCTGTGCTCAATGTTCAGAGCAGATCGTAGCAGCCGGGAGCACGACAGCTGCTGCTTGGCAGGCCTCATTGTGCACTGCTAATTTGCGTATTCTATTCCATAACCTGGAATGAACTGGGCAAGAGTGGGAAAGACTCCTGGAAAGAAAAGGCATGAATCTTTGAAAAGTCATTTCGACCGAGACGCATGGTCCTTAGGGCACTTTTTTGAAAGCGCTGCCGGCCGGGACCGAGACGCCGACAGGGATCAAGCTGTCAAAAGGTGCCCGCTGCTTGCCGCCAAACGGCCCAAGTCGCGGCAGCGATCCCGAAATTTCAACAAGTTGAACTAAGCCTCGAGCCAGTCCAACCTGAACTTCCATCGCGATCCGAGAGCCCACCGAGCTACGACTAGCCGCCAGGATACACTGCACAGAGATCGTTGCCCATCGCGTGGACCTGCTGATCCAATTGAGCCTCGAGGCTCACACGCACCAGACAAAATGTCGGCAATAGGGCGGCGGATGAACAAGCTGAAGTCTGTAAGTGGCACAGTCATTCTCGAAATAGCGTCAAGTTCTATGACCTTGCCTTTCCCACATGCTAACAAGTTCTCTGCAGAGCGTACGTTACTGCCCGTAATCCAGCATACCGAGACCGTTTCCCTGATCGATACACACATGCTGCTCTTTCAAGCATCAACCATCTCTAACACATTCACTCTTCTCCCAACCTACAGTTAATCTCAGTCCGCCACGGCCCAGGCGCCGCCATCCTCCCCATAAACATCACAAAGATCCACCTCGAGTTCGCGCACAAATGGGACGGCGGTCATTACGGCTCCCGCAAGTTCTGGAAAGACCACCTGCCACGCCTCAAATTCCACAACCCGGCCGTACCCATGATCGTGAACCGCGTACGCGACCAAACCAGCGCCGCCACCCTCACCATCTACACGACCTCGCCACAATCCTCTCCCTCCTCTTCTGATTCGTCACAAACAACAACGCCAAAAACAACAGCACCAACACAACCACCGTCACCCGCATCAAGAGGCCCCATCAAGAAACCCATCCCCCTCACCGACGCCTGGACCCACATCGCCAGCAGCACAGAAGGCGAGGCGCCCGCGCCGCCGCCTGCCGCAGGCGAGTCCATCATCACCATCAATATGAAAAACGTGGAGTCACACGATATCCTCAAGCAGTTTCTCGAGCGCACGGGCGCGGTGGAGGTTGTGCCGACAGAAGAAGAGGCCGCCGAGATGAGGAGGCTGAACGACCTCGAGAAGCAGTCCGAGGTCGACAGGGCGGTGCAAAAGGCGTATCGCGACAACATACAGCGGGAGAAGAAGATGCTGGAGAGGGCTAGACAGGAGGCGAATGCGCTCAAGGCTGAGAACTAGGCGGTCTTGATGAGCATGATCTTTTGTTGTCTGTGGGATATGATGTTGTGTGAGTGAGTGTGTATACTATACTGCAACCTTTGCGTTCAGATATGTGGAAATGTTATAGGCGAGTTTTCGTTCCAGAAGAGAACAGAAAATGATATCACTGTACTTAATTTTGCTCAGTGCGCAACACATTGAAGCATGATATGACAACTTACTTAAAAACCTTGATCCCCCACAAAGGTCAATCTATACCACTTCGGATGCCTTGCGACATGAGATTGTACCTCAGTTTTACAGCAGATGCTCGATTCTGACAGAGCCATCTTGCCTGAGCGTTCGCACATCCAATGAACACACCCACAAAGCATTACTTGGATCACAAGCTCAAAAATGAACCCACGCAAAGCATAACGCCTTCGCGCAGGACGATATGGAAACCGGGTCAGATAATGTATGAATCTCCCCTCCCAAAGACGAAGCAGATCTATTTGATTTCCGGGCCCGCCAGTCCAATTTTATGCTCATATGCTTTCTTGGTGAATACCGCCGAAAAAGTTCCATGTACCCTCCAGATGCTATGTTGATGCCGATCGATAACAATGCAAGACAAAGACAGAAAGAGTATGTCCGTCGGAGCGAAAGAGACAAAAAATCAAGCCGTAATCAACTACAGCCAGATTGAAGGACCGTTTCCCGTTCTACCAATCTAAACTCCTTGCCATGTCATGTCGTGTATTGCCAGTCACACTTTTGTCTTGTCGCTCACTTCAACCCGAAGCCTTCACTCTCATGCACCGCACCCCAGAGTAACCTCTCCAGCTTATCCCGAGACGGATATCGCCACAGTTGCAGCGCATTGAAACATGTTCTGGCCGTCGGATACCGTCCAATATCATCTCCTAGACACGAGATCTTGATAGTCAGCGATGCTGCGCCCATGGCCGGGATACGATCACTGCCGGTGATGAAGGCAAGCAGTCGTCTCTGGTTGCGAGGTGTTGCATTCTTGAATGAGTCCCAGAACCAGCAGAGCGTCGGCTCAGTAAGCTCTGGGTGCGGCAGCTTGCCCCAGTTTTCATACTCGGCGGATATCCTCAGAGCAGAGATATCCAGGGGCTCGTCAGATCCTCGCACAAGCAGCTCAATCTCTTCTGGTCGGAACAAGGACAGTGCGTTGCCGCCGCAGACGGTGAAAAAGCCTCGTTTGAAAGGCTCAAACTGTCGCGTGACGGCTGTATCAAGCAGGTACTTGACGTATAGGTCAACGTACTCGCGGCGATTGTTACCGGTGACTGCCCTGCGTTCACCACCCGGGCACAGCGGTATTCTTTCGATGCAGCCGTACTTTTCAATCTCGATAACGAAATCGAGACAAAATGTGTTTTCCACATCACCATCGAATTCCAAGAGTTGACGTAACCCTTTGGCGAGGCGTGGTCGGAACTCGGCAAGATCGCCCAGCGTGTAGGACATGACCGGCCGAGGCTGGGTCAAAAGACCTGGCGCTGGAGGTGGAGCAGCCGTGAGAAGCTTGCGAAAGGCGAATGGTGGGAAGGCAACATCCAAAATGATCGAGTTGTAGATTGCCAAACCAAAAACCACACCGACTAGGAAGTACTGGTCCGAGGTCTCGAAAGAGTTGGGATCAAAGTAGCAGTATTGCGAGTCTTCGTCGTACGCGAACATGCCTGTTTGCAGAAGTTAGCCAACTATTCATCTGCAGAAGTGCGCAGAGTGATGAGGTGAGTAGCATACCATGGTCAGGATTGAAGACTTCCCGGACGAGAAGCAGGAACCACTCCTTTTTCAGTCCGCCCGCATCAACACCTTCTTCGCCCAGAAATGCAATCCGTAGCGCCTTTTTGATGTCCTCCCCGCCTGCGCCGATGACTTCGCTGACACTCTTCAGACTGTCCTCGACGAGACAGTCTCGTCGCACGCTCAGTGTCAGATGCTGTTCCACGTTCCTGCGACTGAGTATGCTGTCGAAAAAGGCGTCCCTCGCTTTTGTATGCATTTGACGTTTGGCGTCATGTTCTAAAATCTGTATCTTGGCCCAAATGCTGAGGAGAAAAGGGTATTGACAAAATGAAAACTTGCTCTTCTTATACTCCCAGGCTTCGAAGTCAGCCACAAGGTCGGAATCGTCGAGCAGCGTGGTGTAAAAGTCGCTGGTTGGAACAATCTGTCCGCGGGCCTGGACTTGGTCTTTGGCATTGCTGTTGAGTATGTCATCTTGTGAGGGCGGCAGTGCTGGGCTAGGCCGCCGGTGTGAGCTGTTGTTGGCGGCAAAGAGGAAGCCCAGAATCCGTGCCGCAGCCTTGGTCTGCCAATCATCATGGTAAACCATCTTCTTGGGAGGCTCTTTGGCCGGCTTCTTGTTTCTTCCTCGTGACGGCTGGCCTAATGCGGCATGCAGCGATGCAGGTGTGCGTCCGGCTGCTAGCTGCGGTATGAGACCAGCAGTGACATCGACTATCGTCTCAAATTTCTTTTCATTTTGACGAATCAATCTGTACGCGAGAAACCCGCCTGCAAAGTCTTTGAGTTGGATGAATCGAGACTCTGATAGTCTGGAGAACCACGAAACCAAATGGTTGTGGCATTCGCCCGAGGTATTAGATAGGAGACCGAGAATGCGCTTGATAATAGGAGAATGCTGTCCAGAAACGGGTCCTGAGCCACGCAAAGGACCAGATGCTCCAGTTGCTGATTCCCTTCGCGGCTGCATAAAGCGACCAGCAAATGTGTCGAAAGATGAATGGAGCAGAGGATTTGCGGCTATAATCAACAGGAATCGAAGGTCTTCTGGTGTTTTGACCGGACGCCCTGGTCGCTTTAAAAGGTTCTCAGTGACCTTGAGTAGCGTTTTTCGAAGATGCTCTTGAGCCTCAATGATTTCCTCCTCCAAGCGAGCCATGTTGCTAGCAGCAGCAGTAGTTCTCTGAGGAGTGTGTGCAATGAGCTCGTCGTAAATTTGGGTCCAACTCTCTCCTGCATTGATGACCGAATAGTACCAAGCATCCACATCCACCCAGTCAATATTTGGACTTCTGCTTGACACGATTGAAGTGGCGTCATCGCGATGTGAAAGAGTCCGCACCGGAGCTGACTCTTCTTTGCGGCCTGTCCACCACATTCCATTTTCTGCAAAGTCTCCCAGAAGGAGAAGCTTGGCATCCAACTCAGGGATTACAGGCTCCTGCGGCGACGAATCTCGCCGTGGTTCCGAAGGGCGCCGAACCGGCGGCTGTACTGGCCGCCGACTTGGAGTTCTGGGAATCCTTTGCATAAAAGATGTGTTGATGCAATGTAATGGCGGCGCAAAGCAGTTGATTATGTAGTCCTCTAGAGGCCGAAAGAGCCTCTTGCCTTCTGGATCCCCACATTTGCGCTCTCGATCACGACCAAGTGGCGAAGGATTCACTAGTCTCACTGTTGGTCGGGTCTCCGGGTAAGACAAGGAATTAGATCTTTGCGATGCATCCATTTGCGCTGGCGATTCCACAGAACCACGTCCACGCTCGCCGCCCATGGCTTCCAAGTCGGAAATTTCGATGGTAGGGGTCATCACAGCACAGTCTCCACCATTCTGAGTATTCGTTGCCATCTCTGCGCGCCAGCCCGTTCCATTGACTCTTGGCTGGTCTAGAGACCCTCGTTCCCTTGTGTCAATTGATGGCCGCCTAACACCCAAGGCTGGGCCCAGGAAACTCCTTAAACAGTCCCTAATGAGCCGTTTCGTGATTTCGAGTGAGATTGGACCTGCTAGAGAAACGTCAGACATTGTCAGTTTCCCGGACCAATGATAGTGGCTTGGACTCACCCTTACGGCCAGCCTCTGTGGACGCCCCGTTGCTTCTGGCCGCTGGAGGTTGATTTGGTGGCTCGATCACGCTTCGGAGATCAACAAGATCATTGATGGTTACGCACAAGGTGCATTTGAAGACTCTAAGCCCTTTAGGCCAGCGCGACAGGGAACCGCATGTCATACAGTTTCCCGAAGCAAAGTCTTTATCATTCAGCGGCTTTGTGTTCAGCGATCCCGAAGGGTATGTGGGTGCCTTTGATCGCGATCCTGGTCCGAGCCCCAGCATTTCCGCCTCAGAATCCGAGTCCGAGTCAAAGTCATCCTGTGCCTTCTTCTTAAGCTGTGGCGGCGGCGGCGGCGGTGCTGGTGGTTGCTGCTTTTTGGTAGGATGGACAGACGGAAATGGATGGCTTATAGAGCGGTTGTGACTTGGTCCTCTAGAAGGAGGACTCGACCGCTGTGACAAAGTGTTCATGGCAACAGTAGCAGGAGCCGGAGTCGGAGCACCGTCGAAGTTGCCAGCCGGCCCAGAGACGCTCGGCCGTGACGGAAGAACTGCAGAAGCAGGCGAGGCAACCGATGTGACAGGCCGAGGAACAGGCTTTCTGGGTATCTTTCTCAGCTCGTTGGCGCGGATGGCAGTATCGAGAGAGGGTCGTGACGGAGGAGGCAACGGCGGGTCGCGTTGTGGTGGACGAGGAACCCCGTCAGAGACAGGAGGCCATGGGCCTGCCATTGTCGATGTGTCGTGTGGGAGGGATCGTGACAGGGTCATGGTTGGACTCTGCTATCATGGCTGGAGCTGGCTAAGTCTATAATTTCGAGCAGCATGAGACCTGCGCAAGGAGACTAGGCGTGAGCTCTATCGAGGGATCGTTGCGCCCGGGCTTGCGGTTGCCTCTGTGGGCTCTAAGGGGATAGGCCTGCTCGCTAGATGCCGCGTAGTACATCAACTGGAAGAGTGTTTCAATGATTTGGCGACTGGGGCCGGAGCGCGACACACGATGTCAGAGGTAGCGAACAAGTTGTCACACAGCCGTTGCGGATGGCGATGGCAGTGGCGAATGGTGGTCGTGGAAGTGGTGGTGACGCAGTTGCGAGAATGCTGACGATCTAGATAGAGGCGGTGCTCTCAGCCGCAATCCTTGTAGCAGAGCCGTGGAAAAATGACAAAACTGGTCCGAGCAGGACCTTTGCCACAAGCAGACTCTTGCGAGTGGAAAGCTGCTTTGAAATGGAGAGCTGGTTTTTTTCTGTCTCTGGCACGCACGCGCGCGCGGAAAGGGGTCGTGTCCAACAAGTCTGGAGCTGGACGAGCACAGCGGCTCCATCAACCCGGCCGCTTAGTTCTGGTGCTGGCCCTTTTGGACACGCAAAAGCGGATGTAAAGTCAGCTCCTCCAGGGCCCTTTACTGACGAGTTGCGTGCCACAAGCTTGCACAAGGTCTTGTTTGCGCCGCGGTTCCCAGGCCGAGAATTGCATCGAGAAATGCTGTGGTATGAAGGGCGTGGCTTGGACGTCGGTGATGGCCCATGCCAAAGTGCAAATGCCCATTTCTCATAAGACGAACGCAACCCACACCTCAGCATTACTATGACAGTGTTTGCCTACGACCCTGGGCAGTTTAGTTGCAGCCCTGAGCCCTGGCTCTAGCCACTGCCGACTCCCGCACAGCAAGCCCCTGGCTCTCCCCATACTCACTAGCACGTTTAAGGCCTGGACCCGCTAAAGATCCAGGTCATTGGGAAATGAACCTCGCTCCAAAACATCCCTGGAGGGGCCCTCTCCAGCGCCAGCATACCTTGTCATGCTCGTCCACTCGTCTTCTTGTCAGTACAAAGGCAGCTTGGCAGCCAAGCAATTAACCTTAGCATGCTGCGGCCCATCGTATTTGCTCCGTTTGAGCCTCTCCCAGAACTAACCAGCTGCGAGCGAAGGAATCGATGCCATCCCTTTCCTTTCCTTCCAGAGCAAGATTATGTTACACTGCGGCCCACTGCCCATCCATTCTCCTTTTTCTCCACAGGTCCAAGTCTCCTTCAGTGCTCCCACCATGTCCCTCTTTCATTTCAAGACATCGCAAGCGTTAATTATGTCTTGTTGTGGTCAGAAGGTCCTGTCTCCACTCTTGAGTCCACGGGACTATCTGGACCACACGGCCACGACGGATCCCACGAGATCACGTACTGTACTGCATTCTCGCTAAATTGACTCGCTCATCTCAAGACCGAGCAAAGAAGCTGCCCAATGATGCCAACTTGGCGGACACTTGCGAGGGTCGAGGGCCACGGTTGCTTTCTTGGATACCCAACCCGAGAATGTGTTTACATACCATGTCTTCTCCGTCCTCTTGGCACCGCCTTGCTAGCAGCAGCACCGTAAACTATGAATTTAACTTGGGGAGGGTTTCTCCGAAACCATACTCCAGCAAGCATGCGGCATCGTCCAAAGCATAGCAGTGTGCACAACCACTATCTGCCGTTTCAGGCTGGTTGTCGACTTCTCTCAACTGAAGCTGGCTTTTCATAAAAGTATAAACACAGGCCACTCATCATAAAAATTTGAAACATCAACATAACAGTAAAACCCATGATTTGAAATCAACATCATGTAGATCTTCAAGATATTGTTCGTTGTTGATAATCTGCAACCACAATAGAATAGCTGCAGTATCAGCTGACGCCTGTGTTGACGTCGTTGAGCCACTGAATAAAGGCTTCCTATTTCCATTGACCACAGTGCACCCAATTGAACTTCAGTGGTTGGCGAGCTTTGCCGGAATCAGCAAGTGATGCGATAATGATAAGTACGGAACCGTAGAAGAGGTTCGGTATGACATGTCAATGTCTGAAGGCAGGCTTCGAGTACATGTCAATATACATGCTACAACATCAACCACTGCCCGGTGCTTGCATTCATTTTTATTATGCATTGATATCATGGCCAGCTCGTATACTGCCTCTTGGTTTCCCCTTCCAGTAACAGCAGTGCTTGTCGCGGTCAACTTCCCAAGGAACATTTACAAACGCCATCACAACTTACTGGTGGAGCATCAGTTCAATTCCCACAAATTTTGATCGCTCAATCAAAGACAATAGCAGCCTTAATAGCACTCTTGTCTTTGATCGAATCAAGTGCCTCCTGGAACTGCTCCAGCCTGAACGTCTTGTTGACGATCCCTTTGGTCTTGATCTTGCCACTGTCAAGGTAGTCGATCGTGGCAGGGAACATGAAGGTTTCAGAGAAGGAGCCAATGATACGAATTTCATCGCCAAAGATCTTGGCTGGCGGCCAGGAGACACGCGCCGAGTGGGCGTATACGCCGTACACAACCAGTGTACCGCCGCGGCGGACGTAGTGGATCGCATCCTCGAGTAGCTTGACTGACCCAGTGGCCTCAATAACCACATCGAAGCCATACTTGTTCTCAGCCTTGATGCTCTCAAACTGAGGTGCGGGATCAGAGCGCGACAACTCGATGTAGTGGTCAGCGGCACCCAAGGTCTTGGCTAGATCCATCTTTTGACCAGCAGGAGCGGCGATCGTGACACTGCAACCACCATTCTGTCGCAGAAGCTGGGCGAGCATCAAGCCCGTGGGTCCAGCTCCAAACATAAGGACAGACGACCCGAGACGGGGACGGATCTTGTCAAGACCGTGGCAGGCGCAAGAAGCCGGCTCGATCAGCGTGGCATCGACATCACTGAGGTTCTTGATTTTGAAGATCTGGTGCTGAGGGTATGCGCAGTACTCTGCAAATCCACCTGGAAGGGTGGTTCCGTGGCCGCTCCACTACACAGAAACCATAATCAGCCCGTCGTGCTACATATTTGAGTGCTTCTAGAACGTCCGACTACTTACGTTTTCGCAAAGGAGAGGCTCGCCACGACGGCAATAAAAGCAGTGACCGCAAAGTTCAGAATTGTCAGCTGCTACACGATCACCAATCTCGACGGTCGTCACATTCTGGAACTTCTGTTAGACATAATTTTGATCGTCTTGTACTGCGAACAAACTCACTTTGCCCTTGGCAGCAACCACACCGACAGTTTCATGACCAGGAATGAGCGGAAACTTGGCGATGAACTCGCCTTCGTGGATGTGCTACATCCTTGTGTCAGCATCCGAGACCTTGATCAGGAGTATGCCAGGATGACGAGAGGTCATACCAGATCTGAAATTACCGGTGGATGATTAGCAAGGCCAATAAATGTTAAAGAGTGCTATATCCCCCTTCGAGCAATTCATCCAAAGCTCGTTGAAAGGATTGTTCTCTTACCAGTTCCGCAAACACCACATGCCTTGACTTTGACAAGGACATCGTCATCCCTGATCTGAGGTAGAGGAATTTGGACAATAGAAAACTTGGTAGGCTCCGAGTACCTGTTAAAATGCTTGTCGTTAGCTGTAGACTTGACGAGACCGTGTTTTAAGCACGGCCAATGGTGACGTTTTAGAGCCAATTGGCAGAGCATAACCTACTGCAGAGCCTTCATGGTCTCGGGAAGGTTCGCCATTTTGAAGGATGTCGGTGAAGCAGCAGTACGATTGTCGTTGAGCAAGTGTAGTTTGAAAATGGTGCGCCGCCGAGTTACAGGCAAAAGGTGAGAGAGCAGAAGACTTGTTATCCAGGTTCAGGATGAGGGGAAACAGGAAGAGAGGAAGGCGACAACAGCAGAAGGAACAGTGCAGTCATATTTATTCACATGTAGGATCACTACTAAGTATGCATCGCTCCTGCACCTTTCTTTTGCATGTTGCACTTCTGTCCCACAACATCGAGCCATCTCCTCTTCTCGGCTCAGTCTCTACCTTGAGGAATTCATTTTGGTCAATATATACATACCATCTTCTCAACTTAAAACAACCCACTGAAAGCCAATATTCCATGCATATGCACTCACCTGTTGGTTCTGGCACTTCATGCAAATGTCACTCGAGGCTGTCGTGTTAAACCAGGGTTGATCACCACTAATCGGTTGAGCATCCATTTGGGTGGGGTGAAGCTCTTCTTCCTTGTCGCGGGAAATGGTGGGGCAGTCCTTGTGCCCTCCGTCATTTTGCAGGCCATTCCCCACAAGTCCTGTGAGAGCCCCATGCTCTGCAGTGGATCCGTTTCTCCCAGCAGCCTTTGACAACTGGTAAAGTCCGAGTTGAGCCTCTATTTCAAGAGATATCTAAAGCCCTCGAGGCATTTCCAGAACAATGCCAAATTGCCAGAGCCACATATCTTGTCTCGGTTCTTTAAGGTCGGAGAATCATAGAATCTAGTATGACTTGCGATGTGTGGCTTACATTGCTTGAGAAGTTGAGCATAGTAGGACAAATGACACTACAGGCTTCTTATTTGCCCGCGAGACTTGCATTGAGAATTGCTGCCAAGAACCTCGTTTCCAATCATATGCTGTGAAATTTCGCCTCTTGGGGCAAAGGATGCATTTGCTATCAAACAAGCAAGATCACAAATACTGGAGGTTAAGAGAATGCCCGGTAGCAAAGGGTTTGATGCTTTTGGTCTGAGGACGTGGGAATATTCTCTACTTGAAAAGGATTTCCACGGACACCCTTGACATCCTCCATTGACCTTGGCTATACAATGACAAGTCAACAACGTCTGGGACCATGCAGTTGGCTGAGGAACTGCAACTCCCGGGGTGATCTTTGCACATTGCAGAGACCAATGGATTACTGAATCGCTGATTTCACAACTGTCTCCTCTCAGAGTGATTGGCAGCTCTGGATTCAGAGACATGACTGCTCAAAAACATATCTGCATCACTCCTTATTGAACGAGGAATCTTGAAAGATGGGCTTCAGCTCAAGTGTACCAATTGTACAAGGAAACCATTAAACCAAAACCCATATCCAAATTTAGACCACCAAGCATGCTTCATCACCAAGTCTGGAGCGGCTCTGCCCATCAAGGATCTGCTATTAAATGGACTGTGCTAGGTAGGCCGCCTATTGAACTCCAGGCACACATCACGTATCGTACAGCGTGCTGGGATGCTTCAGAGCCTTGTTGACACCAGTGCAGGATTGAGGCCCATAGGTCATTTTTGAAAAAGTCGTCAGGAATTTTTGATTCGCCCATCACTGCAATATTGCATCCGGAACCCAGTGCGGTACATGAATCCCTTGATGCTATGTTTTTCCGAGGAGATCTAACCTCCTAACTCCGAAAGCAAACACCGTCCACTGCGGACCCATCCCAGGGTTGACGCGTGGGTATTTCGATTCATTGTCGACCCTGTCATGTCTGGAGTAGACCTCCGGGCCAAAGACGGTCCATGCAGATTCCTTTCCCATTCCCAGAGATCAGATCCTATTTAAGAAGGGGGAGCACCGCGGCCACGGCCGAATCCACCGCGGCTAAAATACGACTGTCAATATTCGTGTTTCTTTTCGCAAGTTTGTAGAGATCGGGTTCAGCTTACAACTGAGGGTTGAACTCGCCAGGGGCACCACCCTCCTTGCCCTCACCAGCATCACGGCGTCTGTAGCCACCCTCGCGGTCGCCACGGTCGCCACGGCCACGGCCGAAAGGTCGGCGGCGCTCCTCGTCACCGAGCATACCGCGGGGGGGAGCGTGAGAGCGCTGCTGCTTGATGTGGGTGGCAGGAACAATCTCGGCGGGCAGGTGGAGCCACTCGCGCAGGTAGTCGAGACCCTCGGGGGTCAGGGTGTAGTAGTCTACAATATCTGTCATCAGCGTCGAGTTCTCGCTACCGCCTTTGTTGAATGCAATTGATCGTCGTGGCCATCCAATCCTTGATCGAGCAGGTTGTTACGCACAGTATTGCCACGAGAACTGAGTCTTGACGTAGCCACGGCTGTTCAGGGACTGCATGGCCTTGATGACGAAGAGGTTCTTGACGGGAATCTCGGGGTGCTCAGGAAGGTTGTAGCTAAAATGAAAAGACCAGTCAGTCTCGAATTCGCAAGTAGTTCACATCCAATATGCGCTCTTGCCAATTGTGCTTACTCCTTCTGGGCCACGAGAACTCCCTCACGGAAGAGAGCCTGCCATTAACAAAACTATCAGCCATTTGCCCGTCTCCAATCTGCAATATTCCGTTCAAATTCGCGAGAGGTTCGCATCGCCAGCGGTTGTGGCCGTTGCGAATGACCGTGCATTTCGCTGTTGATACATATTCGCTATCCTCGTCGAGTTGTGCGTCGGACATTCGTGGTGCGGATGAAAAATAGCCCTACCTCGTGGATCGCCTTGCGGTCGGCCTTGGGAATAAGCATGGTTGCGATCGGTTGCCGACTGGATGGGTAGGTGGTTGATCGTGGAGTCGGAAAGACGATGGGCGACAGCTTTTTCCGCGATGGGGTTGGATTTCTGTCTAGAGGCTGCTACTCTCTCGCCCTCGCCAAATGTGCGGTGCAGGGTGACTAAGACCCGCTTTAAAATTCTGCGCTAGGGGCTAGAGAATCTCCGCTTTCCGTTGAGGCTGGTCTGTGCGTGAGCCTGCGCGGCTATATGCAAATGTTGGGTGCTCTATCGACATCATGTGTCCACTGTACCGCAATGATATGATAAAACCACTTATATGCTAAATGTTATTACAGTACCTAGGCAAAGAGGGGCCCCATCCTTGTAGCTCACTAAGCTTTACTATGATATAGGTACTGATTAACCTAAATGCCTACAGCAAAAAGCAGTACGCTCCAGTCCCGAGCGCATTTGTTTTCGACCCACTTTGTTTATCATCTCTTATCACAACACTCCTCAGAACGTACGTCCTCCCATCATCGCCTCCATCGACAAGAACAGCGACTCAACAATTAAAACTCGCTCCTTATCATACCAGCGCAAGCTGAAACACAATACCTGAAGAATACGCAACCATTCACATATCGGCGCCATGGAGTCCTCCTACATCAACGTGCTCATCACGAGCTTCCACGGCCTCGGACTGCCGCGAACCCTGTGTCTGCCGCTGCCATCATCAACGCCTGCCATGAGTCTTTGGAACGAGTTGGGCAAGCGCTTGCCATCCAAACTAGATGACGCAACTTTCCAGTCACTCGTACTCACAACCAACTCCAACGTTGAAGTTCCGCAGCACTCATCTTGCAGCATATCCTCTCTTGTGGCTGCTCCATCAGATGTCCTCCCACTGCGACTCACGCATCCCCTTTGCGGTGGTAAGGGTGGTTTCGGATCCCAACTACGCGCTGCAGGTGGTCGTATGTCCTCGAAACGCAAAAAGAATACCGGCGATGAGAATGCTTCAAGCCGAAATCTGGAAGGACGACGACTTCGAACTGTCACCGAAGCCAAGGCCCTGGCCGAGTACCTCGCTATCAAACCCGAGATGGAACAGAAGGAGAAGGAACGCAGACGCGAGCGCTGGACATCGATTGTGGAGGCGGCAGACCGCCGAGAAGAGGAGATACGAAATGTGAACCGGGGACGCATGGATGGAAAGTGGGTTGAAGACAAGGAAGAAGCCTTGGAAAGGACGCGCAACGCTGTGCTTGCCGCGATGAAGGACGGCAATGTGAAGGACAATCTATTGGGCACCTCTGCTGGCTCGTCCAGTTCTTCTGTGGAAAATGCCATCATTGAAGAAGACTCGGCCGACGATGACGACGATGTCAAAGAGTCCAGTTCTGGTGCCACAACTCCTCAGTCTGAGACTAGCAAGGGCAAGCAAGTTGTGGCAACCCAGCCTCAAGCGCGTTCGTTCTTCGGCTTCGAGGAGGATGACGAGTTCATGAGCTCCGACGAAGAAACCGACGGGACGAAGTGAACGGGAAGCATTTAGTGCTGCCAGCACTCAAGCAGCTTGGTGTATTGATGTTTTACAAATTGAAAAGCGTAGGAGTTGGTGGTTCCTTTGGTATGACTTAGTTCAGTCTTGCGACTACAAAGCGGCATAGTGATGCCAACATAGCCATCTCGATTGTCATGATGGTTCTGGTCTTGTCATAAGTTAAGGTCGATAAGGGTACAAATATTGAAGTTCATAAAGAATTGTCATTTGCAATCAGAAAAATTTGGGCATCCGATATGAGACTGTACGAGATGATGATCCGATTAGGCACTATCTGTTCTTGGGCAAGATAATGCTTAGTTACGACTGAGCCAGGAAGAAAAATGAGCTGCAGTGCCGTGAATTCGTCGATTAACCAATGAAGTCAAAATGCATATTACAAGTCGAAAATCACACAGACGTACAACTCGAAATTGTGAATCAATATCTGGATGCATGGACCTGCTGCTTCTATTCGCCGTCCTGTACAGCGGTATCGCGTGATGCCGATCGTCTACTTCTGCTTCATTGCAGACATACAATCTTATTGTTACTCCAAACGCGCCGGGAAGTTTCCAGACTCTGCAGTCAGACATCGTCAGCTCATGTCAGGAACTAAAGGTCAGTATGTTGATTTGGATCCTTACCTCTCTGCTCATCCCATCGCTGGTACCAGCCGCTGGGGCACAAGGACCGGTAGGCCAGCCAGAACTGGCGGCAAGGCGCAAAGTCCTCGCCCTTGGCGAGGATGCACTTGTGGTAGTCGACGTAGTTCTGCCAACAGTGCTTGGTCTGGTTCATGTTCGGGAAACGAGCATCGACACCTATGAATTGATATCGTGGTCAGAAAGCTCTGTTCGTTCAGGTCTTTGCGAATGCGAAAGAGGGCTCCCTGCAGTAGGAAGCGTGGGACATCCGTCTAGTCGTTGAAAATTGCCAGTCATCGATCGCTTTGTTGGAGTCAAGAAAGGTGCAGCATACCAGCTGTGTGCGATTGTTAGTTATTGACTGAGAAAATCATACGATAATCTTCTGGTCGAACGAATAACAACTTACCGGTGACGAACTTGAAGGGCTTGGTGACACGCTCGTCGTCAGACATCTTGGCTTTTGGTATATGCGATGGAGTGGAGAGGGAATTAGGAGCTTAATTGGCGGTCGTGGAGACTTGGTTGGCGTCGAGTATCGTGGACTGTGATGGGCGGAGCTGGGGGATGTCAATGATGATTGGGAACGGCCGGAAATCCAAGGCCAAAGTCGCTAGTTGTAGGACAGCTCTTGCACTCTCGGCCGGCAGTGTTGCAAATTGAGCGTTGTAACTGGCTGGGCTGGCGGCTGGGTGGGTCCCCATTTTCGGAGACGGAAGTTGCAACATCACATTGACTTCCAAGGTTGTCGCAGGTGAGCTTCTTCTGACGCAGGCCTACCAACGACGAGAAGCATCGACGTTCGACTCGCCAGTCATCGACACCTGGTCTACAAAATCCCCCTTCACTCCAAAACAGTGCCGAAAATGTATGCCACGAGAGCTATGCGCATGTTCCAGCCCACGCGGGCCATGATGCGCCCGGTCCCCGTAAGTAGCCCCTTCCCACTCCTGTGCAGCCGCAGCGATACGGAACTGATCATATAATGTCAATGCAGAAAGAGGAGCAGGCCGGTACGTGTTACGAAACCAATTTATATTCAAGTCAGCAAGGATTGCAATCCTGCCGCATCGAGACTGACACTAGAAACCACCGTTATAGCTCACACGATCTCCCAACGTCTCCGACGACTCCGCCAGATTCCCGCTGAGTTGCTTCCCCTTGGTTCGTACAAATGGGCAAGTCCTAGATCGCCTGGCCTGCGGCTGACAAGATGCTTAATCAGGTGTTGTCGTCGGCTTCGCTGTCTGCGCTGCCGCTTACTCGTGCACGCGCCATCTCGTCACCGACAAGACCATCCGCCTCAAACGCCAGAACCGCGCTGCAGACGCCGCTGCCGCTGCCGCGCACGGCAACGAGCACTAATTCGGAGGATCTGGATGTGTGTGGGAAGAAAAAAATGAAACGTCCGTAGACGAATTCAAGTGTGCGATTCTACACTGTGTGATATAGACGGCTGGCTCCAGACAAATGCCAGCCTGTTCAACCTATCCAACAACCTTTCAATCTTTGATGGCGGACCAAACCCAGACTCTTCGCCATAACGCCGTTGTGTATGTTGCTTTTCCGGGTATCATTCAAAGTTTTGCCAGTATCGAAGCAACCCCTATACTTGTCGTGGCCCAGCCACGTCCAGTCCTTCAAGGCCTTGCATTGGGTCTTCCGCCATTGTGACCTCTGGCGCTGGAGGTTGTCCTGCGGCAAGCTGGTCTTCCTCGCTGACAGCATTCTTTGCCAACCAACTCTCCTACGTCTCATTAGCAGTCTGCAGCGTCTACACCATTCCGGACAGGAAGAGGCCATACCTGTGCCCACAATGCTGTTTTACTTCCCAGTCCTTCGTCTTTGCTTTTAGGTACTTTGGCAGGCGTGACCTTGATGACCCGTCCAAAGAACTCTGACTGATCCATATTATCTATTGCCTCCTTTGCATCGTCTGCATCTTCAAACTCGATATAGGCAAAGCCTCGATGTGGTTCTGTGGAGTTTGAGTTGGGATTCTCGTTCTTTGGCAGGGAGACGTCGGCAATGTCTCCGAATGGTAAGAATGCGTCGTGTATCGTTGCAGCTGTGACGATCGGTGCAAGGCCGCCGACATAGACTGTGGCTTTCCACCTGGCTGTGTCCGTCATTTTTCTAATGTGCTGAAGATCAATCCAAGTCGTGTATGCTGTAGGGATTCGGGGGCGTTGGCCTCTGTGTGCGCGATTGATCCTTGAAGCGTACTTGAATATCGCGTACAATGACATCCAGGCCTGCCGCTAGTTGGAGACTTTGGAGGGGCAATGTGGTAAGCTTGGGCCCCCAAAGAAGGAAGCTGGGTCCAACCAAGCAGGGGCTGTCTTGCCAGCCAGCCCCCTGCTCAACAGCCCAGCAGCATAGATGTAAGCCTGTCGCCCGCTGCCAGGGCGATCTGGCCCTTCAGCATCAGTAATACCACAACAATTGCGCGCCAACGTTATTGTGTCCTTTCCATCTTTCTCTACGCTACAGTCTAGACGTGCAGCAGTCTTTCCTCTCCAGGCTTTTGGCACTGCTAGGAGATAATTGTCGCCATATCATTCACTCTATACCGTTTTAGCAAATCATTCGAGTCCCAATTCAAGCTCGCCGTTTCCTGGGTACTTTGCGCCTCCGTCAAGGGGCAGTTGTCTCTTTTCCCGCCCACCAATAATCACCACGACTGATTACATTACGACAACATGGTGCGATTGAGGGAGATTCCGAGGACAGCCGCCTTCGCCTGGTCCTCTGGACCGGCCAAGCCACTCTTGATTACAGGCACTCGCGCTGGCGCCGTCGACGATAGCTTCTCCGATGAGGTCAAGCTCGAGCTGTGGGACCTGAACCTAGACAGCCAGGAACAGGGCCTTGAGCTGCAGCCCATTGCCAGCGTTTCCGTCGATTCCAAGTGTGTTTCTGACCCAAGATCCATTTTTGCTTCACCGTACTAAGATGTCTTCCTTGACAGGTTCCATGATCTTGCCTGGGGCCCACCCGACGACACACATTCCCGAGGTATCGTCGCCGGCGCACTTGAGAATGGCTCGTTGCAGCTGTGGGACGCCGAGAAGCTTATCTCCGGGGCGTCTGACGCGCAGATCTCTCACACGACAAAGCACAGCGGCGCAATCAAGTCTCTACAATTCAACCCACTCAAGCCTCAGATCCTCGCTACTGCGGGCAACAAAGGCGAGTTGTGGATCCACGACATCAACGACATCGAGAATCCCCTCCGTCTGGGCAGCGCTGCCGCTCGGTCAGACGATATCGAATGCGTCGCATGGAATAGAAAGGTGTCACACATCTTGGCCACTGGAGGTTCCGGGGGATTCGTGACTGTTTGGGACTTGAAAACAAAGAAGGCATCGTTGACGCTCAACAACAACCGCAAGGCCGTCAGCGCAATAGCTTGGGATCCGCACAACTCGACGAAGCTCTTGACGGCAACTCCCGATGACAACACGCCAGTCATACTGTTATGGGACCTGCGGAACTCAAATGCGCCTGAGCGAACTCTTCAAGGACATGAGCAGGGCGTTCTATCCCTCTCGTGGTGTGAACAAGATGCCGATTTACTCCTTTCTTGTGGCAAAGACAACCGCACCTTGCTATGGAATCCTCAGACTGGCGAGCGTTATGGTGAATTCCCAGAGGTCACAAATTGGACATTTTTGACTCGCTTCAATCCTCACAATCCAACCCTGTCAGCCACAGCTTCGTTTGACGGCAAGATCGCTATTCAGACTCTGCAAAACACCAACCCTTCTACATCACAGACTACTACGCAAAACAGCCTGGATGGTGAAGATTTCTTTACCAGTGCCCAGACACAGCCACAAGGTGCTTCATTCACCCTGTCCAAGGCTCCAGCATGGATGAAGAGGCCAATTGGCGCGTCCTTTGGTTTCGGAGGCAAGGTCATTGTCTTCAAGAAGAACTCGGCTGCTACTGGTCACCCCGGCACGTCGAAAATTACAGTCTCTCAATTCTCAGTCGACTCCGATGTCACAGCTGAAGCCGAGAAATTCGAAACGTCATTGCAGAGCGGTGATCTGAAGCAAATTTGCGCCTCGCATCTGGAGCAGGCCAAGACCGACGAAGAGAAGGCCGACTGGCTGGTATTGGAAACTTTGGTTGCTTCGGAGCCTCGTCAGCAGGTCGTTGAGTACCTCGGCTTCAATAAGGAGGACAAAGAGGACCAAGAAGAGGCTGCAGATGGTGCTGATAAGGAGACCGAAGATGCCGAGGTACCGTCACCAAAGGAAAATGGCATTGACAAGACCAAGCACCGCAGAATGGCCAGCATGTTTGATGGCAATGACGGTGAAGACTTCTTGGCGGGTCTTGCCGCGAACAAGGGAGCCAAGACAGAGGATCCGTTCCACCTTCTAAGCGAAGGCAACACGGCCTTGGAGGACCGCGTCACTAAAGCTCTGATGCTCGGAAACTTTGCTAAAGCAGCCGAAATTTGTCTCAAGGAAGACAGAATGGCGGATGCTTTCATCATTGCCAACTGTGGCGGCAAGGAGCTGGTGGAAAAGGTCCAAGCAGCGTACCTCTCCACCAGAAAAGGCAGCCCCAGCTACCTTCGCCTGCTGAGCTCCGTCCTGACTGAGAATCTTTGGGATGTCGTCTACAATGCAGATCTAGTGGACTGGAAGGAAACTATGGCCACTCTATGCACATATGCCAAACCAGACGAGTTCCCTGATCTTTGCGAGGTGCTTGGTGACAGAATATTGGACCAGGGTTCCCGCAAAGACGCATCCTTCTGTTACCTGGTAGGCTCTAAGCTTGAAAAGGCTGTCGGCATCTGGATTGACGAGCTCGAAGAGATCGAGCAGGCTGGTATGAAGGAGCCAAGCGGAGACTCTACCTTCTCTGTGCATGCTAGGTCGCTGCAGCAGTTCATCGAAAAGGTCACTGTCTTCAGGCTCGTGACCAACTTTAGCGACGCCGAGCTTGGTCAGACGTCCGACTGGAAGCTGGCAGCACTTTATGACAAGTACACTGAATATGCAGACATTGCTGCGGCTCACGGTTTGCTTGCCGTGGCCCAGAAATATCTGGATTTGCTCCCAGCAAAGTACCCTGCAGCAGAGGTTGCTCGGAGCCGTGTCAAGCTGGCCACGCAGAAGACTCCTGCTCAGACTGGTGTTGCGCGTCCGACAACGTCAGTCAATCGGACAGCTACTCGGCAACAGCCTTCTCGACAGCAACCGGTTGGTTACCAGCCGGCCCAGCCTGCTGCGCCCCTCGGCACCTACGGATCTGCAGCGTCCATCCCCACGCCAGCGATTTCATCACCAGCTGTCAACCCCTATGCTCCACCTGGTACTGTGCCTGGAGCTACCGTCAATAGCTTTGTCTCGCCCGCGGCAGCGCCAGTCTCGGCTGCGAACCCTTATGCCCCGCCTAGCAACCCGTACGCGCCAGCAGGAGCAACTCCTTACCAACCATCGTCAGGCTATGTGCCTCCACAACCGACAACATTCACGCCATATGGTCAACCAGCGATGATTCCACCACCAATGGGTGGTCCGCCGCGGGGCGCTACACCGTCGTCCAACCCACCACTGTTGCGCGCAAAGGATGTTGGCGACTGGAATGATACACCGACTGTGATTAAAGGACAGGCACGGAAATCAACTCCGAGAGCGATCGTCGCATCGCCATTCCCCAACCAGCAAACGCCGGGTGTTGGACCGCCACCCCAAAGCCCTTTTGGCGCTCCACCACGCGGCACCGCTACTCCTCCTCCGCCCCCACCCAAGACCTCAGGACCTCCTCGAGTCACGTCACCTTTGGCTAACCAGGGCGTCGGCACGCCTGTACGACCTCCTTCGACAACTTCCAACCCCTATGCTCCTCCGCCCTCAGCGGCAGGCATGGCTCCCCCGCCAGGTATGCCGCGAACTGCGTCGCCTTACAACGCACCACCAACAAGCGCACCTCCATCAAGCCGGTATGCTCCGGCTCCCTCTATTCAACAATCTAATCAGGCTCCAGTTGTGGGTGGTTCGGCGCCCCCGCCTCCAGCTGCCAACAGGCCACCACCGCCCAACCCTTACGCACCGCCACAGGCAGCTCCTAGCCAGGGAACGTACGCACCTGCTGGGCCGTACGGAGCATCTTCGACCGCTGCGAGTCAGCCTCCGATGGCTCCTCCCCCAATGGGTGGCCCGCCAATGGGTGGCCCGCCTCAAGCCAGTCACCCAACGCCCCCTCCACCACGCGCAGCTGCACCTCCGTCCAAATCTAGACACCCCGCTGGAGATCGCTCGCATATTCCGGCCAATGCTCAGCGTATGGTTGACGTCTTGAGCCAAGACATGCAGCGCGTTGCTTCCAAGGCTCCGCAAAACTTTGCGCCACAAGTCAGAGACGCCCAAAAACGTCTGAACCTCCTGTTTGACCACCTGAACAATGAGGAGCTTGTACAGCCTGCCACAATCGAGCAACTCAACCAACTAGCTGAAGCCCTTGAGGGCAAGAATTATGATCTAGCCCAGCAAATACAACTGGATATTCAGAAGAACAAGACTGAGGAAGGTGGAAACTGGATTGTAAGTAACTCAAGAAATCTGCGCATGAAGACCAGTGTGCTAACATCATGTGGCAGGTGGGTGTGAAAAGACTGATCAGCATGAGCAAAGCTACCCCGTGAATGCGATGACTGAGGTTAACGGCCATATCGTCTCGTATTCAGTGAACCCTGGAGTGGGCTTCAGTCCACAGTCGTAGCAATTCTAGAGTGGGAGGACAAGAAGAAAGTCCCGAGAGAGAGCTTGACGTGATAGACTCGTTAAGAATTAGAAATAAAATCTCCGGTGTCAATAAAAGATGTGCAATTCTGGGACCACCATAGCATAATGACGATGTGAATCTGTCCCATGTTGGCTGTAGACCTTGTGTCTAATTTGGTACCTGTAGGTTACATGCACATGTCGATGAATCCGTTGAAGAAGCACTATTTTCTATCGATGCAGTGACTTTCTCCGTGGTAGAATATCTAGCTGAGGGATTCTGTTGAAGGTAATTCTGGCACCGAAGACCCGGGGTATGACTATGAAGTTGTACAGTGTTGAAGACTTACTCATCAGGCTTGGTCGTAGGGGTGGGTACTTTGATGTACAAAGGCCACAGAGGCCTAGAGGCACCTGTCCGTTCGCAGCCCCACATTTAGCCGATCTGTACCCTTCCAGCGCCAGAATTTCCAGCCTCGCAGCAGTAACAACAACAACCAACGTTTGAAACAAGAAGCAGCAGTACTTCAACAACAGCACCCTACAAACTCCACGTTGCATCTACAGCACCGACGCTGACATAGTCTTCCCCGATGGATGACTCCGAGCGGCGCACCGCGAAGCGGTCACGCTTCGACCAAAGAGAGCCCGAGCCTCGTAAGCCCTCCAGATTTGATCGTCGATCCCGCTCGCCCTCGGCTCGCAAAGACGACTCGATTCGCGACAGAAGCCCATTGTCCAAGGATCGCGACACGGAGGCGTCGCCCATTGATCCTGCTGCTGCTGCAGGTAAGCTCGGCCACGGACCTGCACCTTGACGTGTAGAGCACGCGCGGATTGTTGCACGATGCCAATCCACGCTCGCGCTCCTCTGCGAGAAACATGGAGCTAGATGCTGATCCGTCTTCTGTGTTGAAAAGCTGCCGCCGCTGCCAAAATCCAAGCCCAACTACAAGCGCGCAAGGGCATTCAACACGTCGATGTGCCCCCCGTTCGATCCGACTCGGCCAAGTCAGATGGGCCTCCAGGTGGTACGATCAACGGCGAAATGTACATTGCCGACGGCGACTACATAAAGGACATTGAAGTGAACGACTTGCGGAATCGATATACCTTGACCAAGGGTTCAACTCAGAAAATGGTAAATACTATGCCTGGTCATTCCTGCTGATAGCAAACATCGTCAGATGCAAAACACCCTCACAGCTCTCCCTAAATCCACTACAGTTCATGCTGTATGCGAGAACACTCTTGCTTACTCGGAAGCTTGGTAGCTCGCGTACGAATCGTCTCTTTGGCCGCTGCTGACCTCCCCTGCTTGAATTCTAGATCAAAGATGATACTGGTGCCGGTATGCTACCACCCACCTACTTACTACACAACAGACACCCCAGCCTTGTTGAGCCTTGATAGTTGACGATTGTATTTCTCCCAAAGATGTCACCACTCGTGGAAGCTACTACCCAGACAAGAGTATGGCAACAGCAGCGGTAAGGACAATGAAACCCTTTGCAGACTTGAGACGAAGGCTAACACGCTGGCTGCAGAACCCACCATTGTATCTTCACGTTACCAGCACCTCGAAAGAGGGTCTCGAGTTGGCTGTAGAGAAGATTGAAGAATTAATGCAGCAGGAATTGCCTCAGCTGGTTGACGAAAGACGCTTTCGTCGCCGCGAGCAGGAACCCGTCGAGCGTGATGAGTTTGGCCGTGTAAGCTCACCCTAGCCATTGATGCGCACTAGAGTCCTGGTCTTGCTGACAATCTATCTATAGCGCAAATGGCCGGAAGAAAAAATCCCTATCGACCTCGAGCCTGTTCCTGGTTTCAATCTGCGTGCACAGGTTGTTGGTCATGGCGGCTCCTATGTCAAGCACATTCAGCAAGAAACCGGTTGTCGCGTACAGATTAAAGGTCGTGGTTCTGGTTATATTGAGAACTCAACCGGTCGCGAGGCTGAGGAAGACATGTACCTGCATGTTGCGTAAGTCATACATTCCAACGGCTTGTTGGACTAGCTAACTCTTCCCGCTAGCGGGCCCGACCCGAAAATGGTGCAAACAGCCAAGGAGCTCTGTGAGGACCTGCTTGTCAACGTCAAAGAGCAGTATGAAGATTTCAAAACGCGGCCTCCACGCAACAGCTACGGCGGAGGAGGTGGCGGTCACGGCCATGGCGGAGGAGACCGCTACTCCGGTGGTGGAGATCGCTACGGAGGAGGCGAAAGATATGGTGGAGGCGATCGATACGGTGGAGGTGGGGGCGGAGGCGATCGATTCAACGACCGACGCGGCGATCGGCATGGTGGACACAGCGGGCACGGCGGACATGGCGGACATGGCGGCCATGGCGGACACGGCCAGGGCATTTACAACAGCTACAACTCTCCAAACCCAGTTACGCCTACTGCCCCATCCGCAGCATCACCAACCGCAAATACCGCCAACGCTTCGGGCTACGCAGGAGGCGACTATGCTACCCAGTACGCACAACTCTATGGAAGTGGACAGCAGGCAGGCGGCGAGGACCCCTACGCTGCATACGGCGGCTATGCAGCCTACGCGCAATATTATCAGCAGTACTACGCAGCAATGCAGGCCGCGCAGCAGCAGCAGCAGCAGGGTGGAGTTCCTGGTGTAGTGCCAGGCACATCAGGCAGTCCTCCGCCTCCTCCCGCTGAGCAGCCTCCTCCACCCCCTCCCAGCGCTCCAGCGCCACCTCCGCCGTCTGGCTCGCCTCCCGGCCCTCCAGGATACAATAATGTGAGTTGATGTGTACTTCCGTGGTCTATATGCGACGCGACGGCCTGATCATGCAATTAATACCTTTGAAACATAGATGCCTCCTCCTCCAGGTTTATAAGATCGACAAAGATCTTGCGATCCACGACTCATCATGGTCAGCTGCGAGTATGAGTACGATCACAGGCGACAAAGTGGGAAACGCCGCTCTCGCTACTGGATGTCTTGAGGATTCTGGTTTTGGTTATTAATCGCAAGAAGCCTTCTGTCTTCTCAGTCCGCTGCATTCAGATGCCCTCGCTGGATCTACTCAAATGTGTGTACTACAAGCGAAAGGCAATTTAAAAAAGGAGAAGACACAGAGCTGCAGAGTAGTATCTTTTCCTCTAAGTATAAGGCCATACAAATCACCTTATAATAATGAATGAGCTTCATGCCAAAATAGACTTCTCATTATCCGCATTTGTGTGTCTACGTCTTCCGTCAACCGATCGACCACGATTCTTCGTGATACTCTGAATTTTGGATCGATGAGAATGCTTCATAGTAGAGACGGTCCCGCTACTCAGTTATTTATGATACAAATCTGCTTGGCGATATGCATTGAACGTATCTAGATTCTTGGGCTCTTACCGCAACTGCAATTGCACCTGCAAGCATCTCAGCTCAGCTCATCATCTTATACAATATTGCTCGCTGTTCAGCAATGCCATTTTGATTACCGAGCGGCATATGTAGATTGCACACGTGCAGAAAGAAGTGCTGCATGTAAGTATGTACACACAAGGAAACAAGCCACAATCTAGCGGAGTCGGTCTATCAAATTATGAACAATACAAGAGGTTAGATACTAACAGGATAGCCTATCTAGCTAGCCTTGGAAGCCTTGCTATTATATACATTGACTCGCTGCCTTCTTCCTCCTTGTCCAGACGCTTTGGCCAGCCTGTGTCTTTTTGCCCTGCCTCAGCAGGGTTCCAAGCAAAAACAAAAGCTGCCCTATTGAAAAATAAGACAGAAATTCAAAACATGTCAAAGCGGTCTTTCTGCTTTGACAGGATATAAGCTTTCCCTTTCCCTTTGCCCCAAGAAACCCAGATAGAAACACATAGCCGGCCAGAAGAAACTCCGATGAGAGGACGCCAAGCTGGTCGATCCTTTTGTCCCTTCCCAGAAAATACATGAAAGATCCAGATAGGACGCCTTTGCCGCCGATTCTCCTTTCGCCTCAAATAAACAACCAAAAGTCTGCCGCCTGGACTTGACATTCTAGGCCCATGGCATTGACGATAATCCTTTACAGCCACATCAGTTTGTATCGTGATTTAGCATCTGCATAGCAAGTCCCTTGACAGTATGCCATAGCACCACAGCGGCTCCAATTTGTTTCGAGCAGCCGAAGTGAAGCAAGTATTAAGTAATCTTGTTCTCCCAAAGAGACGCCGCTAGAAGTATACAGACAGTGCGTGCTTCATTCAAGCAAATGCATCTGTCGAAGTTGTGCATTGCCTTCCATGAGTTCCTGGATGAAAGCAACAGTAGCCTCGAGGACCGCGCTTTTGCTGGTGTTGCCCCCGTTGGCAGCAGGAACGATATGGCCCAAATTGTCGAATCCAACAGATATGACCTTTCGACGCTTCTTTTCGCTGTTGATATGGTTCTCGCGCTTCTGGTCTTCAGTAAGATTCTCTCTTTTGGCAGCTGCTGCCGATTTCCTACGCTTGTTCGGCGCGGTCGTGCCTGTGCCTGTCGCAGGTGAGCCACTGGCTTCGGTCTTTAGCTTGCGCTTGCGCGCAGAGGTCTTTGATGCAGCGCTCTGGGGCTCATCTTCATCATCTCCTTCGTCTTCGCGGGATCGGCTCTTGCGAAAGCTGGGGTCGTCCTGGCCATTGGTATCAAGACTGAGTGTTCGAAGATGGACCTGTGATCGAGGATTGGCGTTGCCATTAACGGTTACGTCAGGTCCAGGAGTGGTGTTAGTGCTGGTAGACAAATCAATAGCAGACATGTAGCTCATTTGTTTTTCCTGCAGCGCTGCCGAGGTATCCTGCCGAAGCCGCGGTTCGAAAGGGCGGTTGTTGTTGCCAAAGCTCTGGTCGGTGCCATATTGAAGATCCAGGGGTACCGCTGGTCTGGCTCGCACTGGCCGTCTTTCTTCGTTGTCTCCAAAAACAAAGGGCATCCAGGCATCTGAAGACTGAGATGCGGACTGCGACATGCGTCTACCTTCATCCTGAAATTCTTCGATGCCTTGGTAGCGGATTTGTCGACTTGGAGGGGCTCTGGCTCGGTTCAGTGGCTGCTGCCGGGACTCGGGTGGCTGGTGGCTCATGTTGTGGGATCGGTGTAACACAGTCGCGGCCTCAACTACATCTGGCGAGTATTGTGCTCGGTCGGTGGCGTGGCTGGGTGGAGTGAGCTGTGCAGCGGCAAATAACGGTTGCGGAGCAGCAAAGGAAGGCGACTGGTTGGCGATCGACGAGGGAAAATGCATCAGGTCTGGCGAGGATATCAGTCCGTTATCCAGACCTGGATCAACGGAGCCATGCATCAATGTTGGAGGAGCCATCGAAGCGGACATGGGTCCAGATCCGTTCATTGAGTTTGTGGGGGCCGCCATGTTGCCATGGCCACGGTCCATGAAAAGGCCATTGGTAAATATGTCATTCAAGCCATTCAAGGAGAGCCCAAAAGACGTGGACACACCCTCAAGGGCCGGTGGTAGGTCAAGGCCATCGTTCGTAAAGCCCTCGCCGAAGTTGAGCTGGCCGTAGTTGTTGTGGTCAGTGAGAATGGTGTTCAGAGCGTTGGCTATCCTGCTCGTCTCGCTCGTCTCTAGAAGTGGTGGGCCAGGAGCTGGAGCAGGTCCTGGAGGCGGAGGTGGTGGACGCTGTGTTCCAGAGAAGTAGTCAAACGTAGGTGGTATTAAGACTTCAGGGGCGGAGTCGGACGGGTTCAGCGGAGTAAGATCTGAAGAGCGTGATCAGTCTTTACGTCAAGGCATACAAGGCCAACGTCCAGGCACTTACAACCAAATGGCAAGTCACCCAGGCCGGACACCGACCGTCTTGAACCCATATTGGGGCCCGGAAAGGGTGCCAGCATTAGTGCGTTTCGTATAAGCAGAGAAAGGCTGATTCAAGAGACTGATGTGGTGCAACCAAAATGTCGACAACTGGTCATGAACCAGCAGCAAGCAAACCAGACCTGACTTCGGAAAGCATTCATGCGAGCACTTTCCCAAGTTTCTGGCCTAATGGTGTTTCCTGGTGTCTTTAAAGAAGAAGAAGATAAAACACAATAATTTTCACTCGAGCAAAAGACGGCAGAGCAGCTCTGCACGGTCACTAAGAGCTGCCAAAGACGAACAAGGTGCTTAGTGTGGCCGGAAACGCAATGCGCACGAAACAAATCCAACGCTTGAAGTCTGCGTAGTTTATAAACCAGCTGTTGTGGCTGAGAGAGTTCGAGAACGCTATGTCTGGCCAGCGTGGCTAGAGGAGCTGGTGACCGCACGACACTAGGCAAGAAGAGAGCTGGTGAGCCGAGCTCGCGGTGCGGAAGCGGAAAGACAGGTCCAAGAACAACACCCTCCCTCACCGGGGAAGAGGAAGATGTGGTGCCCTAGGCTTCGACCAGCCTGGTATTGATTATAGTAAAGGATGTTGATCGCAGGTCGCTGAATATGTACTGGCACGTAAAGAGTCTCGGTCAGTCTCTCAGAGGGCAGAGAAGCAGTGGGCGGGCGGACTTACGGACGGCGTGGGCAGGAGGACCGCGGGGCCAGCACTGACTGCGGAACAGTGTGGGACGGCGGAGGGGCAAGCAGAAAGGTGAGTTGACGCAGAAGCAGCTTGAATCGAGTTCTGTGTGCTGTAGCTGAGCTGTTTGAGTTCGGAGCACCAGCGATGGCGAGACTGGTTGCTGGCGCGCGTTGGGTTATTCGAAAATGTCGGGAGAAAGGCGGGAGCAGACAAGCGCTGGACGGTTTCTGCGCCAGTCAAGACAATAGGAACGAACGATGGAAGTGGAGGTACACTGTCTTGATTAGCCAGCAGAACACACTGTAGACCTAGATCACATCCGCTGCATTTGGCCGTTGCAAATGCGAGCTGACAATCCAGAGATCCGTAACAAGAAGAGGCTCGCGCGTGACCCCAGGGTCGAGAAAAGTCGTGACTGTGGGCGAGCATGGCCTAGCGTACACAGTGCATGCAGCACATGTGCCGGCTTGTTGTAGATAATCGTTGTACAGGGACTCTCCTCGCTTTGGTACATAGCCTGGCCGGGGAATGGGCGTGTGAGTCAGCCGGATAAGACCATGTTATCTGATAAACACATAACCTTTCCAGGACTGCGCATCGTTGTAAGCAGCGGGCGCGCAGGAAAACAGCCTTGGAAGTAGCACCGTACCTCCCCTCCACCCAGAGTGGGCCCATCCCGCGGCTGAGAATGGGCTTTCACATGTCAGTCAGGCCGCTTGATCCAAAGTCAAGGTCCTTCGTAATATCGATACTGTATCCTTGGGCAGTGCGGAGCTCTGCCATTGTAAGTCATTGTGCCTCCTTCATCCCACAACAAGTGCGCATCGTGACACTGCCACGGCATCTTACTGGGCGACATGGCTGGCACACACCCCAAGAACTCAATCAGCAAGTCAACAAAACAACGACGTTCACGCGCGCGAACAAAAGACGAAAACCAAGGCAAGCAAGAAGGCAAGCCGCAAGACGGCAGCGTGTCGATTTGTTGGGATCTGACCCCATTCAGCAAATCCGAGCTTCCGTACGCTTCCGTATAAGGTCAATACAAATCCAGTCTCTCGTGGTTTGTTCGTCGGCAACAAGGTGCCTCCCGGACAGAAAGATGGGAGATTGATGATCAGCCTGGTCAAGGGACAGAGCGTCTGCCAATGACAGCTCTCTGGAGCGCTTGATTTCCCGAAGCGGTCAACCTGTGCTATTTCAGCTTCGTGCCTGTTCGAGTGCGCCCCCCCACTGTTGCCCTTGCCGTGCCCCAGCTTGGTCAGTCTGACCAGTCTAGGCTCTCTGGCCCTCAATGAGGGGGCACGGCAGTGAGGCATGTTACTTGGGTACGTACCTAGGTATTCTGGTGTCGCACCAGACCGACCCCTACATACTGAACAGCGACACTGGAAGATGCGCGACTTGCTGTCAAAACTGTCAGGCTCTTTGGTACAGGGGCTTGGTCATCAGAGAGTGCAGAGAGTATGTACCGTGGCCATTCCCTGGATACCCCAGAGATTGGCACTCGGCACCCGGGCGCGTGCAAAACACTGGAAATACCGAGTTACAACCATCTGAAACTGTTGACTATGCTGTACAGTCTCCATCTTTTCATCTCCGTCTTGCATTATGATCGCGATGCTCAACGGCCATCACGTCACGGCTCACACACTGCAGTCCTCGTTAGTAAGCCATATCGTAGCCCGTCTGTCTGGTCCGCTTCGCTGCACTTCCGTCTGCGAATAAGTGTTGTAAAGCCAAGAGTTTTTCTATTATTTTTTTTTCTAGGAAAAGAGGCCGATGTCTTCCATAATCAACCATTCACATTCGCCAGCACGAGCAATACTCAAGACGTCACTAAAATAGTCGCTCAAAACCCACAGCAAATGTCAAGATCTAGGCCACTACCAAGCGATGTGTTCTAATGCTCTCGTGTTGGTACTGACGGGCTGAGCAGAGTCAAAGCTCGATTCTTGTCAGAGAAAGAAGAAGAAGAAGAAGAAGAAGAAGAAGAAGAAGAAGAAGAAGAAGAAGAAAAGGAAGAAAAAAGTGAGACTACTCACGAGACCAGTCCTTTTCCACATGCCCATGAGTATGGAAGCTGGACTGTCTGCAAATGACACAGCGCGTTGCTATCGTGGCAAGCAGCCTGTAGCAGCAGCCCCTTCATAGTACAGGGCGGTCTAACGCCACGTTTGTTGCAACCTTCCTTTCAGGGCACTCGACGCGCTATACTGGCCAAGCTGCATCCTTTAATAGTGGAGCTGTCACATGTCAGGCATTTCCTGGTAATGCCACCACCGACGACCACCAAGATGGCTCGTCCTCTCCTCCAAAGCTAGTTCCATCAGGCTCCATTGCTTCCCATCAATGTCGTCGTCGTCGTCATCTTTGCCGCCGTCGTGGGCCCAGCCTACCAAAGCTTTTGGCTCAGCAGTCCTTGGGCATCGACGACACTGGCACGGAGACCTGGGTCCCTTACTGAGGCCGATTGTCCGCGCCTACCTACTCGGCTATGGCTTCACTGTCGGTCCGCGCCTGTTGACAGTGCTTGCCAAACATCTGTCGCAGTGTCTGGGTGCAGCGAAGCGTCAAAGGGCCACTTCCGAGTCTCTTGCTCTGCCAAAACAGTCATCGCACCTGGTCGAGTCGTTGTGCAGAATCTTGAGCGCTGGCGCTCAAGTGAATCATTTTCCCACATTCTGTGCCGCTCTCGTCGGCGGCAGCACTCTTCTAGAGGTTGGTTCGCAATGCGTCTCAAGAGCTTCGTGAACTTTCTCAATTGACGACTGTACCTCTCCTTGAGTAGCCTCTTCTGCGAAAAGCTTGTGCTCGTATTCTGCAAAACTGCTCAGAAACCAACCGCATCAGGTCAGTCAACTCACCTTGACGGTTGTGTTCAATACACCAGGCTGAACAGCACAATCAGATTGCTACGATGGCTCTCTTCGGCAATTTCAGCGTGGTTTGCGATTCAGCTACTGCAAACACCCAGCTTGACGCACACAGACACAAAGACCCCGATGCAGCGAGACCAGTCGACATCGACATCATCACCGCCGACATTGCCGTTTACAAGCACTGGTAAAATCTGTAAATCATCCTCCGAGACTGCGAGACCTCAAGCCGGACGCACCTTGGATCTCACTCTCTTTGCTGCCACGCGCGCTCTAGACGTGATCATAGGAGAGCTCTGGGCCCAGCGGCGACTACATCGCGCTCCCACTGCTAGCAAAGCAACCCGCGCCCTCGACTACATAACTTCGCTGCTGACCGATCCTCTCATATTTTCCCTTACCTCTGGCATCGTAATGTGGAATTGGTTCTATGCACCACAAGCCCTTCCCCGCGCATACAACAAATGGATCGCCTCAGCAGCTTCCGTCGACGAGCGCCTCGTCGTCGCCCTCCAGCGCTGCCGTGCCGGCATCCTACGCTATGGCCAAGACACGGGACAGGCGCCCTTGCTCCGTTCCATGTGCAATGACTACGCGTGGCCGCCCGTCTGGGGCGACCCCCAACACAGCATCCCGTTCCCTTGCGAAATGGTGCACATGGGCGCCGGCCCATCTTGCGAGCTGCACGCCCTCCGCCGCTTTTGCCGTGCGTGGCTCTGGAGCATGAAGACGTACCTCCCGCTGCAACTGCTCATGCTCGTTGTGCGTATACGCTCACGTAGCTCACTCCTCAACGTATCACGGGATTTTTGGCGCAGCCTCATCTCGGCCTCGCGCTCGTCAGCCTTCCTAGGCGCCTTCATCACGCTCTTCTACTACGGCGTCTGCCTCGCCCGCACGCGCATTGGGCCTCTGGTGTTGGGCACAACAGCCTCTGCGCGCGACAGGATCGATGGCGGGCTCTGTGTCGGTGCTGGGTGTTGTCTCTGCGGGTGGAGCGTGCTAATCGAGACTGCGAGTCGCAGAAAAGAGCTTGCACTGTTTGTCGCGCCGCGGGCCATGGCGACGCTGTTGCCGCGGCAGTATGATGCCGGCCGTCAGTGGATGGAGAGGGCCGTTTTTGCGGCGAGCACGGGGGTCATCTTCACGTGTGTGCTTGAGAATACAAGAAGAGTGCGAGGTGTGTTTGGGAGCTTGTTGAGAACGGTGCTTGTCGCGTAGAAGAAAGAACTTTGGAATGATGCATGTATGTGCGATTGGAGAAGGCAGAGGTCTCGGAGGAGCAATTGTTTCAACGAGGATCATATCGAAGCATAACGTTGAAATTAGATATAAGCTTGTTTTAGAAAACACATCTCTGCCCATGCAGCAGACAACACTTGCATTGTCGTTTGCACGACTTGTGTTGGCAGCGACGTATTCAGGCGTGCTCTGAATTGTTGTAGAAAGAATCATGTCAGGCATTTGGGCAAGCCCGTCAGCCTCATGTCACTCATTGGAAACAGCTAGGATCATATGCGTGGTAACACATCCAAGCATCGTTGTTGTCCTCTTCTCTCATGCTGAGTTCAAGTCTCGCTGTCAGTCGGCCAATCACCCATACCGTGCTCAGAACACACTCAAGCCTTCTCACGCCCTCAGCCAGGCGCACACACCCAAGACAAACACACAAACCATCAAATCCGACCGAACTGTGGTGAAGATCTGGGAATACCGCAGCGCCGTGCCAAGATACATCTTCCACCGGCCCTCGGGCAGAAACCCCATGACCATATTCAGCATGCCAGGCGCGGCTCGTCCACGATCCAAAAAGAAGCGACTCGTCAGCAAGATCGTCTCAGCCGTTGCAAATGTCCAGAAGAAGTACTTTTTCATTTGCGCGAGCTGCTCGTCGGCGTCCACAGTGGCGGCTCCGGTGGCTGTGGCGACAAAGGCGCCGCGCTCACGCTCGACCTTGCTACCGGTGAAGCTCGAGCCAAGCGCAATGTAGAGGCCCAGACCTAGAGCCAGGACAAAGTGCAAAATACGCCAGATGGCCGTGTACGTGTCTGACTTTCCAGCTTGTTGCTGCTGGGATTGCTGAGGGCCTCCTGCACCGCTCATGGCAGCAAACTGCGCAAAAGGGTTGTCGGCACCAGAGCCGAATGGGGATGCACCTCCTGGACCGCCGGGGCCGCCGCCAAGCATCTGCGAGAGCATCTTCATCATGGGGTCCTCAGCATCAGGACCACCGCCGGGGCCGCTGCCATTCGTAGGTGGCTCGAAACCGAGCATCATTTGGCGAAGCTGGTCTTCAGAAAGATTGGCTAGATCGATGCTGCCGGCTGGAGCGTTGGAGGATGGAATACGATTGGTCGTTTGCGGCTCGTAGTAGTGCTGAGAGATGTCGATCTCTTCAGGGTCGGCGTGATGGTCGTCCGAGGCAGATGGGGCGGAACCTTGGGGCGGTGCTGCTGTTGCTGTGGCTGCTGGAGCTGGTGAAGATGTTTGGGATGGTGGGTTCGAGGCAACGGGATCTGTTCATTTCAAGGCACATCGTCAGCTAATCTCTCGCCTTCCAATTCTGTATCTCAAAAAGATGTGGACTATTCACCTCTTTGAACGCCGCCTCCAAGTCCAGTGATCTTATTCAGCCTTGCGCTGCCTCCAGCCTTGATCTTTGCTTCGCGACGCTCCTTGCGGATGCGCGCCTGGTCGGCCGCTCGAGCTGCAGCAGCATCTTCAGGACTCATTCCGACTGTCTCTGTCATTGTGGTAGTTTGCCCCGTAATGGCTATGGGCGTAGAGATTTGTGGTTTCGTAGAGGTCGGAAAAGATGTGCCAGTCGGTAAGACTTGAGAGAGCTGGGCGCGAGTGACGTGCAACCGCGCCAGCAGTACAAGCATCCACCTGCAGGAGTTACGTTTATCTTATCGGAGCTGCAGCAAGGGGTCTGCGTTTACGCTGGGGATCGTCGCTGCACCCCAAACTGTACATGGTGAGGCTGCTCAAGCCTCACCTGCTGCATGTGCCTGAATACTCGTTTCTTTCAACTAACCTATTGCTACGATAGAGTATTACTCCCAGATTTTGAAAAGTGTCACTTGCTACAAAAGAAAATAAATCAAGTACAAATTCAGATGCTGCTGCAAAAAGACCAAAGGAGCAAAAGCAAAACGTACAACACCGGGTATTCGCTAATGGTCACCCACTTAACTACTAATCCGGCCCTTAGTGGCTTATTTAGGGGAGAGCGGACGGGATCCCAAGTTCTCCACTAGGTATGGTCGTACGTACTTATTTTTTGCTGAGACAATGTTCATATAGTCTTTTCTCAACTCTATTGCCATGCTTGATGCATGATGACGGCGCTGGAGGGTCAGTTCGCGAAACAACTTACGATTGTCCCCGTTCTATATCAGATGTGATGATCCACGATTTGCAGATCTTGAAAAGCAATAACTAGGCAAGTCTACGTAATCAGTGTAGTGTCAGTTCTATGCTCGTGCGCATCAAAGAGCTCCGGACACCTGATCAAACATCTGCTGGCCAAGTGTCCTTCTATGTCCTGGGTCAATATCCTCCTGTCCTTGAACGCCTGTGGCAACCGCAGACGACACGGCCTCACCCTCCAACCGGCGTCGCAATCCTTCAAATTCCCGGCTTCGTTTCGTGGAGCGCGCACCGACCATCCATCCCGGTAGCCTCCATCTTGTCACAACTGCAGGGAGCATGTCGCTCCTCCATGCGCTGCCAACGGCCCATCCCACCACAGCGCCAAGCAGAGAGCCTGGCCACTGGAACAAAGCCAATTGCAACGCAACGACGTAGCGCAGCGCCTTGTCCGAGAGGGTCAGCCCTGCCGTATCATCGTGTGCCGAGGGTGCCGAGGCTGTAAGAGCCACTCGCCATCGGTATATGTATGGTATCATGGAGTAGTACTGGGCCAAAACAGCGAAGATGATTGGCGTTGGTCCGGCGGGGAGATAATCGAAAAGACCACCGGTGAGCGGTCGAAGGACAAAGGTGAGGATGGCTGGCGTGACAATGCTCGTTATGATGTGGGACATGACAAGGAAGGACTGGCAGGCCATGGTCAGCACACACAAGTCACATTAGAACCTTCAGACATCAGCAGTCGACGTACGGCATATTTTCTAGATCCCCACAAGCGTTCAACAACACGCAGGTTGTAGAGTGTCATGACGGCGAAGAGGACCTCGGATGAGTTGGTGTAGCAAAGCTGGAAGATGAAGGCGCGCCATGGCTGGTGGTAGGACCAAATGTGCGTGTGGACGGATATCCAGAAGTAGTGCTTCACATCGAAAAGCGTGGCTGCAATGGAGGAGGAGACGAGTCCGACAACCAAAGTCCTCGTCACCGGCGCATTGGTGAAGGACATGGCGAATGGGGAGGACGCGATTGATCAAGACTACCGCCACATAACGGAGCTGGATCGGTAAAGTAGAGCGTCCAGTGACACGCGCGCAACTTTCTCCGCTGGCAAATGAGACGTGCGCTTGTTGATGTCTTTCAAAGCTTCCAAGGCTCTGTAGAACTGGATGTTAGTGACCATGTCACGTAGCAAATGCCATCGTGGCCCTCTGGAGCATGGGTTGAGCTCTTAGCGCTCTAGCAACCCCTGCAAGGCTGCAACAGGGATGCTGCCCCAGCCGGGGCCTGGCTCGTCAGTGGGCTGAGCCGGGGGGGGGGGGCAATTACCTGTCACATCCATCGTGGCTCTAATTGTCGGCGCCCTTGGAAACTCACCGTCGTTCATTGCAGACGTTTTTCATCTTGGGTGTCCCTTTATCACTCCCTTCTTCCAGTCTTTTCCCCGTTCCTGTTATTCTCAAATACTTGAAAGTGGACAAGGTGAAAAGCTGCACGTTTCGTCCGCGCAAAGTTGCCTCTGGCGGTCCACGTTAACCCTTTCCTGGTGCCGACATTCCGTTGCGTCAAGTAAAATGTCGGACTTGTATCTGCTACACCTTCGGGATTGGCTGTTGAGCTCACCACCAGCAGAATGGATTCTCAAGCAGACTCATGGGCTCCTTATCGGGGCTCTGCGACAGGGTCCCATACCTCAGCACGTCGCCTTTGTTATGGACGGCAACAGACGATATGCCAGAAACCACAAGATTGAAACTTTGGAGGGCCACCATCTCGGGTTCGAGGCCATGGCCAAGGCAAGCCAATCACTTTGACCGTAGCAGAAATCGAGCACATAACTGACGGGGTTTGCAGGTTCTCGAAGTCTGCTACAAGTGTGGAGTCAAGGTTGTCACGGTCTATGCATTCGCCCTCGAGAACTTCAACAGACCCAAGGCCGAGGTTGATGGGCTCATGCTCCTGGCCAAGACCAAGTTGGCCCAACTTGTCCAGCATGGTGAGCTTATGGAGAGATATGATGCCAGGGTAAGGCTCTGCGGAAAGCAGGAGCTCATCCCGGAAGATGTCATGGAGATTATGACCAAGGCAGTAGATGCCACCAGCAAAAACACGGGGTTCGTGCCTCCTCCCCAATCCCAGCGGTGCTACGCTACTGTCAATAGCTGACTCAATGCTGTAGTCCTGTCCTGAACCTCTGCTTCCCCTACGGATCCAGAGAAGAGATGACACAGGCAGTCAGAGCCACAGTCAATGATTACCTGGCACCGCCTCCACCCAAAGCGCATTCCTTCTCCCAGACGAGGATATCCAAAACAATCAAATCCAGGAGCCTGACCAGGTCTAATCTACCATCCATCGACGAGACGCCCTCGTCCCCGCCATCTCCAGGCCTCGACGGTGTCGACGATTCAGTGTCATCGTCGGCCACCCTCAACCAGCCAGACTCACCCTCGACGCGCGGCGCATCGAACACGACGAGACTGCCCGATCCCGAGACCATCACATCGGAAATGATCACGAACCACATGTACACGGCTGGCGACCCGCCGTTGGACATCATTGTGCGCACTAGTGGGGTGGAAAGGCTCAGCGACTTCATGCTCTGGCAGTGCCATCAAGACACGCAGCTGTTCTTCCTGAAGTGCATGTGGCCAGAGCTAGATCTCTGGCGGTTTCTGCCCGTCTTGATCGAGTGGCAGTGGCGGCAACGGCAAAAGGAGAGGGAGGAGAAGCCTCGCCGAGCCAACAAGCAGCGCTGAGCAACAAGACGCGAAATGAGTCGAAGACAAGAAGAGAAGCCCCAACAGACAAGCAAGGCGAGGATGTATCGTGGCCGAGCGTCTGGGCCTTGGCGTTATGGGGGCTTTTTGGTTTGAATTTTCTAACTGGTTTTGAAAGATGATATCCACGGAAAAGTCATAGAGGAGAGGCGCAGCACACGTTACCAGCATTCTCCAATACACGACTTATAGAAGGCGCAATGAAGTGTTTTCGATGGCGTTCTCGCTTCTGCAACTCCCAGCATGCCGCGCATCTCTTTGCACGCTGCAAGTGTTTTGTTGACTCTCTGCAATGTCCAGTGCTTGGGCCGATTTCTTCGACAAGTGTCTGGGTTGCTTGAATGTTTCCTTTTCCTTTTCCAATTTTTCTGGTTCGTTCCCTTCCGTTATGCTCCTTCACGTCCAGATTTGGGCGGGCGCTTCTTGCGGTGTTACCTAACAGCTAGTGACGCAATGGGAGCCGAGGAAGCGGGCGCGCCTGGAAACGCAGCCTGCCGGAGCCGCTGGGCCATTGCACACCAAATCCGCATCGGCGCTCTTGGGTGGCCGACACGTTCTTCGCCTGTCCCCCATTTGATTTTCCTTCCTGCCCCCCCAACCTTCCGACCTTTGTGATTACAGCTCGTACACCCCAAACTCCCACCCGCCACAGAGACATGGCAGTTCTACGCCTCGAATAGTTTCTCTGCTCGTCCAATTCACGATTAACTCCTAATCCTCTCCAGCAGTCACCACCCGCACGGGCGAAGTGCTGCCTTCGAATCTGGGAACACCCCCCACCCCGTGCCTGAACTCGGTTGCGACGTTCCGCCTTGCCCTCTCCTCAAACTCGACACACTACCACCTCGACCGAACATGAAGACTGCCAAGATGCCTCCGGCCGATCCTTCTTCCTCTTCAAGTCGAAGATCTCAACCTGTCCGCCAGGCGCGCACGAATCCCTCGAAATCGAATTCGGGTCTGAATCGGTTTGGCGGTCGAGACGCAATGTCTGGCGCCAATGCTGTCGAGCAGCCGATCGACATCTTTCCAGGTGTTACACACTTCGCAGATGCCATAACTGCGTTGCCAAAAGAGCTCGTCCGACACTTTACTCTTCTGAAAGAGGTTGACGCCAAAGTCTTTGCTCCAGAAGAGGCTCTCTTTCAGCTGATCGATGCTGCTCTCGAAATACCCCCGCCACGACCCGAATCGGCAAGATCGCTCAACAACGATGCCTCGAGCATTATCACTCCGCACTCAGCTCCCATGAGCGCGCAAAACAGCTCTACTGGGTTTGCAACGAATGGCCAAGCTCTCCCGACTCCATCCACAGATGGTGTAAATCACCCCAGCGTCTTCGACCCAAGCAACCTGCCACGCCGACAGCTGTTTCGGTCGACTGCTTTCAAGATTCAAGAAATGCTCGTTTCGCTAGAAGAGAAAAATCACGTCATATCCACTGCCAACGATGCTCTACAAAAGCAGCTCGCCCGCATTGATGACATCTGGCCTCACCTTGAGTCCGAGTTCAGCGACGAAGCAAAATGGGGAAGCGAGACACACTGGGCCTATCCCGAGAACAGAGCTGCGCGTGCACTCAATACCCAAGCAGAGAAGACTCGTAGAGAGGGCGCAGCTCATTTGGCTGCAGCAGCTCAGGTGATTGCTGAGGAGGCCGCTGCTCGAAGTGACGCCCGCAAGCAAGCGGTCGCTGCCAAAAAGAGCCAGAAAAATCAACACCATGACTCTGAGCATGACGATCATGAAGGAAAGGTCAAGGAGACGACCACCAAAAAGACGACTACGAAGCGCAAGCCTGCAGCAGCAGCAGCTGCTGCTGCTGCTGCTGCCGCCGCCGCGGAGTCACCGGCGACTGTTGGGCTAGGGATCGTCGGCCAACCCAACCCAAATCCAACACCTGCGCCAAAGAGGCGCAAGGTCGAGAGACCTGCCAATGGAGCACCTGCCCCAGAACGGCCACTGAACGCAGTGCACTCGAATGCCAAAGAATCCAAGTCAAAGCCGTCAGCCAGTCCTCGATCCACACCTGCACCAGACGGACCTGCTCCAAAGAAGCGCAAGGCCTTGCCAAACGCTACAGGACAGGGCAAGAAAAGGTATGTATTCGCAGCGAAGTCGATAATCCTAGTGGACGGGAGCTTGTACTGACTGAAATCATTTCTGCAGAGCTGGCCCCGGCGCCTCGCCCTCGGTAGCTTCGTCGCCTGTTATAGGTACCCTACCTGACGTCTCCAAACCTCCACGAGCCTCTCCTGCCCCTTCTATTTCTACCCGCCCAGCCTCCGCTCGAGCGCGTCAGAACTCAGTCGCGTCCAATGTGGACAGCGCCAAACAGCGACCACCGTCTGCGGCTGCTGCCAAGCCAAACGGTGGCTTGCTCGCGCCTATCGAAATTCCTCCAAGTAATGGAGCTCGAGGCCCAAGCGACACGCCCAAAATAACACAAATGGAACCTCCGAGCGTTATTATCAAGACAGACCCTGCAAAGCAACAGAGCGAGCAAGCTCCGACGCCGTCTTCAGCAACGACGTCAAGTGTACGTGAAAGAAAGGGTTCCATTAAGCCTGTCGTCGAGGACAACGATATCCCAAAAGAGACCACACCCTCGGCAGTCGTTGTCACGCAGCAGGTGACTACCACAAAGAGTGGACGAGCGAGCAAGCCTTCCACGCCTGCGATCGGCAGTTTCCCCGAGGGACCTCTAAGCAAAAATGGTCGGTCGCGCCCATCGAGAAGTACAGAGGCTACTGTGATCCCCAAGAGAAGCCACAAGAAGGGCGCCTCAGCCGCGCATGCAGTAGCGGTGCAAAAGGCCTTGGCTCAGCAGCAACAGCAGCATAAGGTAGACGAGGATACAAGCAGCATTCAGGACGATGATGTGGATATGGAAGACCCTAATGAGGCTCGTTACTGTTACTGCAACCGTGTATCGTTTGGCGAGATGGTGGGATGTGACGGGGATGACTGCAAGATTGAGTGGTTCCATCTTGAATGCGTGGGATTGAGAAATGCGCCGCCAAAGAACAGTACGTTTTTCATCTACTGCCCTTGTTTATCCAGATGTGCAGCCGACAGTCCCCGTCTGTTAGGCATTGTGTTCTTTCAGACTGCCTGCTTTTGGGCATTCGGCGCCTTGGACAAGATGTTGTTAGACTTATGCTAACTCCTCAATAGTTAAGTGGTTCTGCGACGATTGCAAGAAACAAGCAGCATTGAACGGAAAGAAGGCCAATGGCAGATGATACCGACCTGGAGATACAATTCTGCCTCCTGTCACCCATCCTCTTCACGCCGATCACGACCAATTCCCTGTAAGGTTATCCTGGAAACAAAGCACGATAGGGAGAAGGGCAAAGTACTTTAGCGAGTCTATATCCGAGTCACAGACAAAGCAGTCCAGGCATGTGTAGGAGCTATATAGTGCCTGTGCTATTCTCCGAAGGAACCTCAAAGCTAGGAGTAGAATACACCTAGTCCAATAATAATACAACATTACAAGGATACCCTGCTCTGAAATTCAGGTAGCAATAGCCTCATGTACGAGGCCTTAATTATAGTTTGCCAGTCTTTCTTGTACTTCCAGCTGCTGCTAAGCCGTTGTTTCCTGGCTATTATTGCAGGCAAGGCGACCCGTTAGCATAGAGCAAGATAATACGTGATGAAGGCTCGAGGACCGCTTTTTTATTAAGCCGAATATTATTCATTTCCTTCACTTATCTACAACTTGATGAGGCATGATCATGGACCAACTCACATGACAATTACATCTTCTTTTTCTCTTTCTTTGGTTTCCAAAGATTCCTTCGTCTTTCAAGCTTTATAGTGATAGAAATTTGATGACTGCTAAACATAATGTAACTATACGTACACAGAAATGACGCATCAAGGAGACCAGAGTAAAAGATGAGAAAATGCTTGCTTGTTTTTGCCTGCTGCTGTGGTATCACGTTTCATGGCCCTGTTGTAAATCTCTTTTCCCCCGCGAGTCAAATCGGCCAGGCGAAAACGCAAGAAGAAGAACGCAAAGTCATGCTCGCTCCATGGGCCGATATCCTTTGCTCCCAGTGATCCTGTCGACACGCGCGCGCAAATTTTGAAGAAAGACAATTCCCAAAGTCTCTGGTATCTGTCGTCCGTAACCGTTGCTCCCCGTTGAACTCCAGGCAAGTAAATCATAAAAGTGCAACCCCGCTTAAGAAGAAGAAACAGAACGATAAAAGAGAGAAGGTGCAGACATCCTGAGAACAGCTCATAATCGTAAAGCCACGCCAGGAACAAATGTCGCGTGTCCTTCTGTTCCGGATGTGACGTCTCCAGCATTACTTGTTTCCAAGAAGCAATCGCGAGCTTTCTTTTCAGTCGACTGTGTGGCTCTCCCGCTCCTCGAAAAATTTTGGCAACATATGAGCAGTTGCTCTCACAGCCGCCGAGCAAACATGTAGCTTCCGTACATGCCTCCAACATCTGCCCTTGCCACGGGCACCTTGCGCATGCCCCAGCTCTCGGCGCCCATCTTCCAGGCTTTGCCTTTACAGGCAGTTGGTCTGTCACGCACAATCCAGGTGCGCGCGACAATCTCACTGCGGCGCCACCCCAGTCGCCCCAGTGGCGCATCCCTAAGACGACGGCCGACATCGGCCGACACTTCGACTACCTCGAGGGGCTCCGTGAGGCGCGTAAGCAGAGCACATTGAGTGACGTCGTAAAGCGTCGGGATATTGAGCTCAGTGGACCAGAGATCCGAGACATCCAGATAATGAAGGGTGTGTGGCTGCCACTCCTCGACAGGAGATGAGGATTCATCCACCTCCATGGCGTCTGGCTGCGGAGGAGTAGTGCTAGGCACGAATAGAGCATTGATGTCGGAAAGAGTCAGACCGCGGCCCAGAGCAAGCTCCTCCAGGTGCTTGGTGAGGGGTAGCAAGAGCTTGATATGACTGGTAGTCATTCGGCTGCCCTTGAGGGAAAGCGACTTGAGTGACTCTGGGAGAGTAGGGAGCAGTCTTGTGACGGCGTTCTCGTCGAATGTCTCGTGCGTGCTGGCGTCAGTAGACAGGGAAAGGAAGACCAAGCCGCCCGTTGCTGGTGGCGGAATGCCGGCCACAGCAGGGTGCGACGAGAGAAATTTGATGATTGCGTCCGCAGACAGGTTGTTACACTTGGCTAGATTGAGATGTGTGAGCCGTGCAGTGTGCGGGATCGATGCCAACGCAGTGTCAGTGATGCGAGTACCAGCCACATCGAGATGAGTAAGGTTGGGCAGCCGAGGCAAAAGGTTCTCAAAGACGGTGCTGGGCAGTGTGGTACACTTGTGCAGCGACAACCGCTTCAGAACCAGGTCTCTCGGCTCGTTCGCCGGCGGAAGGGCGTCGATCAAGGCAGCGCGGAAGGTGGTCGCTGTGCAACCGCAAAAGTCGAGTGCGGTAATTCTGTCGAGGCCGAAAAGGAGCTTTCGGAGGACGTGCACGTCGATATCGCCGTCAATGTGCTCCTGAGCCAAAAACTCCTGCAAGTGAGGAGTCAGTTCGAGAGCCTGAAGCAGCGTGGACGCCGTCAGATTCTGGGCTAGCGAGCGCTCGCTGGCCGTGGTGAACATCATGCTCGGGTTGAAGTGGGAAAAGTCGAATCTGCGGACCAGAGTGCCGAGCGCAGCGTGGCACGAGACATGGTTGAGGAACTTTTTGAAGATGGCGGAGTGAGGAATAGTAATCTGGCGGTACAGCGTGACCAAGGTCGCACCATGCATCTTCTTGGAGGTGAGCAGCAAGGACATGAGGTCAATGTTGCGCTTGGTCACGCTATTGGGCGGGACGTCAATGACCAGCAGACCAATGATGTTGCTGAGCAGCTCCAGAGGCAGCCTTTCGATGGGCGCATCGCCAGGCACAGATGTACGGCGTCGTCTAATGGCATCGGTGGCGCGAGCGGTCCAAGCCAGGTTCATGGAGTGCAGGTCACCAAAGCTCCTGCTGGCCAGGCGGCCCTTGACGTTGATTTGCTTCCATCCTTTGAAATTGTCGGCTGGGAACCAGTTGCCGTGCAGGCGGCTGTTGGGACGAGTGACGGGCGGGAAGAACTCAGCCTGCTGCACCATGGTCCCCATGGACGGCAATTGGTCGTCGACAAGGACGGAGTCGGGCTGAAGGCTGTAAGAGGAGACCTTGGATGCGGTAAAGGCCTGGGCCAGGTCTGTGTCGTCTTCTCTTATGGACGAAAAAGAGGAGCGGCCGTGGGAGTCCTTGGAAAGGTCAGAGGGTGGACAAGCGTCGTCGGGGTGGCCAGCGCGAGATTTGTACCTGGGAGGCTGGCCGTCCATCCCTTGGTGGGGAGGAGCAGGTGCTATCTCAACGACCGCCATGCTTGCCGACAAAGTGGATCTCGGCGACCTTGTCGAGGGACGCGGAGCAAACCGGGAAAGCAACAGCAGCAGGAGGAGGAGGAAGGCTGCAGAAGCACTCGAAGCGTGAGCGAGTGTGTACGTGTGCGTCTGCGTGAGACACAGACCGCCTGGGGGAAGGGGGTTCGTGACGGGCGCAGGTGTGGTCTGGCTGGTCTGGCTGAGGTTTTCCAGGGTCGCGCCAGAAAAGGGCCGTTCAGAAACTTCCTATTAGTCACGGAGGAGGAGATTTTAGGTAAAGGCCGTCGAGAAGGTTGTCGACGGCGGGACAGCGAAATTACGGTCGAAACAGCCTGACCACCAGCGCGGGAGGACCAGAATGAAGGGGGAAAAAATAAATGCAATATACAAGGACAGTGTAGGTGTCCGAGCCAGTGGCGTGGCAGCGTACTGTGCGGCTGCGGTGGATAAAAAAAAGAGTTGCGTGGAAGCGCGTGGATTGTGGGCGTGGGACCAGCAAAACGCCAATGCGAACGAGAGGGGATGTCGCTGCACACAATCCTCGAGAGATATTGTTGGATGACGGCTAGGTCGCGATGGTCGAGGCAAGGGCACCAGCAACGGAAGGGACTGGCTGGAGTGTGACTATTTCCAAGACGGGTTCTGAGAGCACGAGCAAATGGGAAAGAATGGCAGTTACAGGCAACGGAAGGTGCCCTACTCATTAATATGTACAGATACATGGATGGGCAGGCTGCGAGGCAGGGGCGGCGGCGGCGAACAATCGACCTATGAGGGCAAGGCCAACCGCCCAAAAAGGGAAAAACATTCAACGTCACGTCACGGCTAGGGCAGAATGTTGGGCGTTGCACTTGGCGCCAGATTCCATGCAATTGTGCCATGTGAGCAAGCAGAACCAGACGAAATACAGACTGAAATGGCCGTGCAAGCCGGGTTAGCAAACACAAAAGAGGAGGGGCTGAGAAAATGGGAGACCCAAAAGCCTGGCAAGGTGATTCATGCCGCGGCCACAGGAGCGCTGCTGTTACCTGAGGATTGAGTAATGAAAACCAGCCGCAGCCACAGCCTCGAGTATCTCTTTGTCACCGTGCACCTGCCCGTTCGGCCGCCCTGCAAGCTGCACCAGCCTGCCTTTTCCTTCGTCTTGTTTTCCGTTCTTTTTACTTGTTGATGCTCTACCACAAGATGCTTGCGTTGGATGGGATGTGTCACACAGATGGGCATCTCCTCGGAGCGAACGGCACAAACCCAGCACTTCTGGCAGGTCAGAGGACAGGATCAAAAGAAGGCTTTGCATGTCCAAGTACACGTCTGCATGTCTCCAGCAAAGAGGCGAAACAAACACGTGGGTCCAGTCGACTTTTTTTTTTTTTTCCTTTTTTTTTTTTGTACGAATTATAATGCAGGCGTTTTCTCCGGCTTGCAAAAAGGATGGTCACAAGGGCAGCACGACGGACATGACTGGGGCGGATATCTATTACCCTTGCTTGCCTTTTTTTTTTTTCCTTCTGATGATTCCCTGCCAGCGAAAAGGCTGCACGATGCTACCCAGCAGCAGAGTCAGTGCACTGAATTTTCACGGCCAGCAGCGGGTCACTGTAGCCCCATCCTTTTTAGCGCTACTTGCAAGTCTTGGACCCTGTTCTGTAGGGCATGTTAGTATATAGTAGAGCCTTTCGGGACATCAGGACACCCCGACACTCCCAAGAGCCCCTGAAAGAGAGCCCGCTGGGGCGGACGGGCGGAAGAGTGGAGACTTTTCTGCCTTTTCTTCCTCCTTCTGGGTGGCTCGTCACCCATCAGAAACCGCCATCGCGCATTTGTCAACATGCCGCACTGCCCATTCCAGTGACGGATCCTGCGCTGCCAAATTAGGTGCAGTTGTTAATATGCTGCCACTGACGAACATCGCCCTGCATATTACACCGTCATCATGCGGTCTTTCGAGCAATCAGCCACCCACCGACCACTAGGCTACCACCATTGGCTGCTACTCGACGAGCTTATCTTGAACCTCCCACACGTCCTTGACAGGCCAGCCTCGCCCTTGGGCCAGCCTCGCTTTGCCTTGCACGGTGCCGCAGCTGCTGCCTTGTCAGGCTCGATGCACTGGGAGGAAAAGAATGCGCAAAGGGATGACGCATCGGGAAGACTCGGGTGCACTGGAATCCTCGGGACCACCTCAACGACCCTCTCATCTCGGCCATTGACCGGCGGCATTCGAGACCAAGCAAGAGAGCAAAATATGAACAACAGGAATAGCTATCGTCGACTTGTGGGGGATGGCAGTGTAAATCTGGGCAGCGGACCGACAGGCTGCGATATCGCACCTTGCGTCTCTGGACCCGGCCGAGTTGGCGCCCTGCAGCCTTGTCCGACGGAAGCCGACGTCAGATCTCTCGGCCAGCGAGATAGCGCCCTCGCTTGCCTCTCCGATGCAGGAGGTGGTCTCTATCGAGCGACGTCGCATCGATCTGCACTTGTCTGCCAAGACAAGTCCGTAGTATAAACCGTTCCCTTTTGCAGGTGTTCTCCTTTTCCTCGCGGGTCTCTCGCGTTGCCCGACCGCTCCAAATCCATTATGCAATCAGAATGCTGTCGCAACGGAGTAGACGGTCATTTGACCAGGCCAGCCAGTGGGAAATTCTGCGCAGCTGCTAGGGCAACAACGCCTTTTGGGAATGTGTTAGGTAATACTTTGACAACAAAATGGTCATGTGTGTGTGTGGGCTGGCCCGGGCCTGTCATGGCTTTGTCGGAAATGGCTCCTGTGTTGTTCTATTTTGTGCTGGCCAAAGCTGGGATGGCTCAGGGGCCCCTGTGCAGGGCTCTGTTAGCGCCGTTTTACCCCGGATTTTAGGCCTGCCCTCGCCCCCGCATTTCAAACTCCAGAACACTCAGGGCCTTGCCAATTGCAGCCGCGAACAACAGGGGTCCTATCGCCTGTCTTTTTGTTTGTCTTGTCTTGTTACTGTCTGTGTGGCTCCTTTTGCCCCAGTGAACCTTTTTTGTTTCCGGGGGTGATGCTAGACTCTGGATCCAACACGATGGCAGCTCCCGTGACGCTTTCTTGAATGGAACTCACGGACCAGTGCTCCCCGGCTGTTGACACGTTTGTCTTTGTCTCACCCTGTAACAGCTTTGGCACTTGTGGGTTGCCCGATCCCGTCTTGTTTACCAACGACGTTTGGGGGGGTGTAGGTTATCTTATCGTGCTCGTGCTTTCCTATCAAGCCTACCTAGGGATGCATTGCTTGCTCACTTGAGTCTGAGTGCTGGATAGTAAAAAGGTACGGTAGTTTCACACCTGGCAGTCCGTCATCTTGCGTGGCGTGTCCATTTCGGTGTGCGGGTGAACCCTTGCATTGGCTAGTTGGCTGGCTGTAGTGTTAACTGATGACTGTCCACAGACGCGTGGCACTCAAGAAGTAGCTGGCTTCGTAAGACGCATTGTGCAAAGTCCACTTGTTATAATCCAATAGTACAGTACGTGGCAGGGCTCAAGTATAAGTATAGACCTGCGCAGCAAGCTACTGCTCCTGTTGCGAACCCCACAGATGTCATGTATTGCCCTAGTTAGCCCATATGGCTTACCATACTATGCAGGCAGTTTTGTGGAAGGGCTCTGGAAGGGCTCTGAAAAGGGTTCTGAAAGGGTTTGGGAAGGGCTCAAGCCGAAGGTGCATTTCAAATTGGAATCGTCGCACTCTGCGGATCTGGTTTGAAATAGGAGATTGTCCGAGAAGTCACGAGATGATGAGAGTAGGTGGTGTTGATTTTGGTATACATATTGTCAGTGTTCGAGATACAGGATGGATATAAGATGGATGTGCTGTCGAAATTTGGGATGGTGGTCTGGAGTTGAGATTGGTTTTGTATGCCATGATATACTTACTTGTGGTCGATTTCGATATATTTCTCAAAGATAGAAAGCCAGCAAGTCAGGTGTTAATAATCCCCGGCTCGACTCATGTTCATCAGCATGTCCGTAAGATCATCCCCTCACAACTCAACTCAGCCCAACTCAACCTCAACTCAGTTCTCCTTTACCCTTACCTTAAATTTCTCGAGCAAATCTCGACAAGACTCACGCTTGCTCCGATCAGCATCTCAAAGGACTAACAAACAATTCCAATACATCTCAGACCCAGCGTTCCCGTCACCATCACTTCCATCCTTTTACAAACCTTTTATGCTTAGCGGCAAGCCTCACAGCCCACAACTGCCTGGCCGTCCCGCTTCTTCCTCAAGAGAATGCGAGCGGGATCTTTCCGGTGTTTGACAATTCGCTCACGTCGTCCTCGGCGTCGTTCACGTCCGGCTCTTCTTCCTTGTTCGATTCTCGTCACGACGGAATGGACAGTCGAGACCCGGTAGCTGGGGGAGTCTCTCTCGACGCATATGCACAAGCACCAGCACAATGTTGGATTGATGGCGTCAGTGCTATGTTTCCTGATATGTGGGAAGACAAGAGGGAGTGTTGGTGTGTTGCGAATATGACGGATATCACGACGATTGCGATGGTATCAACAAAGTTTCCCACTGCGGACAGCAACCCATCAGAGACATTAACATTTTCCACAAAAGACTAAGCCGGTCAGTTCAACGACTCTGATGGCATACGTACGATGATGTGCCACCACTTAGTGACGGTTTTGGGCATTGAGTGGTTTGGGTAGTAGCCGACCCTCGGATGAGAATGCAGCCGAGGGTTATGGCTGCCGGGTCTGAGGACTGGAGAGCAATGCCTATGGAAAACAGACTTGATGGGTGCTTTCCAAGTGCACATAAGGGAAATTGGAGGGTAAGTCCGTTGTTGGCTACGGTATTGGTGAAAACGGCGGTTATTGATTGTGATGTATTGTGTTTGTGTTTCTCTAGTGGGCCATGATGAGGGTATTGTGCGCGGAAAGGAGTATGCTGTTCCTTCAAACGCTTGATCAACGTTGTTTGTTTTGACCTATGAAATTCTACGTTCTCTCCGCATTTCTCTGCACGATGCTGTAATGGTTATTCGACGAGAAGACAAACATACCTCAGGGGTATTTCGTAATCTTGGCCTACCTAAACGTAGTTCGGCTTACCAGCAGCGTAATAATGGGCCGGTCTTTGGAGAGATTTCCCAAAGTCAATGATGAGATAGCGAGTAATCGCAATCGAGCCACCTGGATCAAGATCTCTTGAAATCGCTGCTGGAGCACATATCTTGCAGTTTGCGTAGGGTGTCGTCTCAACCCGTGGCGATGAAATGTCAACCGTGAACTCTCTAAAATCAAGAACTATCCAGCTAATGTCATTGTCCTACCCTAGAGCTAGTCAACCTTGATCCTTGTTTGTGAAAAATACTGGCAAATCTGAAGTGAACCCTGGTTCTAAAAGTTGAGAAGGAGATGATGTATAACAGCATCAGAAAGCTAGACTGCTCAGGCCATGCAGAGGTATGGAAGACATGAACAACAACCGATCAATACAGGGTACACAACCCAGGTCTGTTTTCCTACAAGGTGAGAAGGAAGGCTCGCCATGTACTGCAGACGTATATCTGTGCATCGGAAATGGGAAATACTCGTGTTACTGCTCATGACGACGGTGCTTAAAGGCAAATGAGTAACTGTTGCTATTTGAAATTGCTTAAACATACTCCATTACAGCAAATCGGTCAGAGTCTAGTCGGCAAAGCTAATAATCATAATTCGAATCTCTGTTGTTCTTTTTCGTGCCACAACATATCATTCAACCTACTTTTGTCCTCGGATGCGCAACAACGAAAGACACTGAATTGTCATTAATCGCCGATCAGTCACGAGGCATTAAATCATGTCACGGATCCAAACACATTGATTCTCAAAAGTCTGAAGACTATCACGTTCATCTTTCTAGACCCTTCACAGACTATATGATGTTGACTCGGCACGTGGGAGCAAATTAGGACCACCCCCAGAAAACACTAGCCAAGTCAAACCCGAAGATACAGCAACGAATGGAATATGATTGCCAGTAATTAAAGCATCATCAGCCTTCAAGCAGAGCTATCCAACCCCCGAGCGACAGTTATGAACGAGTTTCATCGTCATAGAGACGATCCGTCAGCCTCGTGGCCCCCGTTCAAGCCGTAGCTGGTTTTCTACCAAAAGAACCACATTCTAATTGGTGGCAAGCCAAACCAGACACGGAAACCATATTAACATGCGTATACTGCGCGAGCTAGGGGAAATCTGAGAAGAAGCCTCGGAAGAGCAACAGGACATCCGATTTTGATTTTTACGGCTCCGTACACTCACGAGATGGGTGGGCCTCTTTTCGGATTTTCGCCTCCAGCAGTCGATGAGAAATCATGCGCACCAATCAGAAATGCACCACTTCATATTACTTGATCAACAAGCCAATGGCGTATGATCCAGGGAAACATATCAGCTACAGCGGTAGACATGGCATTGTGGTGACATTGATGTCACCTACAGCCAAAGAGCCATCCAGCATCAACATCGTATCCCATTCAGGATCTATTCAGAAGTATGCTCTTCAACTTCCAAGTTGTTAGAGAACGCTATGTCACGGACGGTGCATCACGGTTAACTTGTTTTGAAGGCTCGGCTTCATACTGATTATAGAAGCTGGTACTTTAAACATGCAGGATCATCGCAGACCAATTCAGAGCCAAAATTCAACAATGCATATTTGAATGTTCATAGATAATATGTCATGACGGCTTGTGAAACGGGCACCATCTCAATTATTGATATATGTATGCATATAAAATAAAGGCTCAGATATCTCTGAAAACCATGCAATATTATTAATGGTGTCTCACAAGATTTATGGTTCGTAACATTTCAACACTCCACGGGCATGATACAAAAAGTTGTCATCATGTACCCGGTGACTTATACGAGAAAAATAACCATGGAAACACAACGTGACATACCGAGAAGGTTATATCACTACTTGTTGGTTCGGCTTTGTACGTATACGTAACTCTTTCGTGCAATATGCGGTGTTGTATTTTTCTTGTTGTCTTCTCTAAGTTCTAGCTAGGGATAGAACCGTACGCGACGGTTCTATAGCTATCGCTTCTATCTGGAATGGAGTTCTGGTTGGAACTCCCTTCCTGACTAAGCGGTGCTTACGTACGATCACAACCAGCGTTGTACTCAATGTTCCAACACTACTGCTTTTCACTCAACAGTACGAATATTGGCGTGGCCAATCTTGAGGTCAGTAGTCCAAGACTGTACAATATTTTTATAAAGATAAAATTACGTCGTATTGACGCAGCCTTAGGATCTGGCTAGATATCAAGAAGAACCCAAGGTAAGATAACAGAAATATTAACGTCAAACGCTTCAAACACAAATTTTGGCCACCCTTAACACGCCAAACTCTCTGTGGGAGTTGTATCCACATGCAAGCCATCTCAAAGACTCAAACCGGACGAGAAGATCGCAGCGACCTTCCCATCAATTAATATATTTATTGGGCGATGCTGCCGTATGTGCACTACACGACAGTACGATAGGTTAGTAAATGCCGATCAACCAGACTGGCAGGGTCATAAGCCCATTCCGAATTCGAAGAGAAGACCTACGCAGTAAGAGACGGTGCTAGAGCCGCAGACCTCGCCAGAGTCCACCGTGCAAGTGTACGACCAGCCAGTCGTGGGGTCGTTGTACTCGCCAATCTGCTTGGTGCCAGTTGTGCAGTAGAAGTACTGCGAGTCACATAGACCAGGAGTGTCGGCAACAGAGTAGGTCGCAAGGCTGTTGCAGCTCGTGTCGAAGATGGTGTCTGGAAATATTGTTTAGCGTCTAATATCGTAGCAGGACCTCCCTGTTTCTATTCATCGTGCAGGACCAACGTCTTAGTTCAACTTACATGAGGTAGTAGCAGAAGTAGTGTCGTCGGCGCCAACCGCGATAGCGAGTTGGTTGCCAGAACAGACAGCAGAGGCAACGTTGCTGCCGCCGAGGACGGCCAACGCCGCCGAGACAATGTATGCGCGGAATTGCATCTTGTGTTTGTGTGTATGAGAGTCGTGAGGAATTACTGATCGGTGGTTGGTATTTCCGGAGTAAGCAGGAGCGGCTAGAAAGAAGGTGGATTGACGTCTAAGCTGTGCGGGATGGCTTGGACTTTGTAGGAATGGTTATAAAGGAAATTAAAGTGGGTGGCAGCCTGGACGATGTCGGTTGAGCAAAGCCTCGGATGGTCTCTCCTACAGTATGGCCCCTTTTCCCAGCCCAAAGGGCACTTCTGACGCCGAGACGAGCAGGATTCCTTTGCTGCGAGACTTCAAGTGTACCCGCTTAAAACTATGCTTAGACTGAACCCTTCGTGGTGTCCTCTTAATTACGAGACCTCGTACCAGACGATGGCTTCTCCAGAGTCTCCACCCAGGGCGCTCGAGCGCAATCGATGTTCCTGGGCTAGTCGCTTAGCCGGACGTTAATCGTGCTCGAGCCGAATGCTTGATTGGGCCGAGCAAGGGCGTCAGCTTGAGAAAGCCAGGGGCACGATGCGCAGCACAGTCCCAGAACCCTGACCTCTCCATGGCGCCCAGCAAAGCTTGACTGTCCCAGAAAAGCTTGTGCTCGTGTCATTGGTGGCGTGGCGCACCGGGCAATAGTCTCCACAGGTGGCTGACCATGCGACAACCATCATCCCCAACTCGAAGTCAGGCAGGTTTTACGCAGCAGAGCGTAGCCCATTCATGTGTTTGCACAGCCACAGAGACCAAGAAGCAGACTACCAGAAGTGGCCTGGCGGAGATTCAGAGAGCCGTTCCGAGCTTGCCGTGGCTCCATCAACCGACGATATGCACCGGTGCCCAGCAAGTCGTGCGCCCGACTTAGCGTGTTTCTGGAGGAAGGCCTTCGCGCTGCTGCAGAAGCATCAGGGCTGACTTTATCCAGCTGACGACTGCACGCTATTGGGAATTAACGACCACAAGTCAGCCGCACAACCTCGCTCGAGACTGCATTGGAGACGACCGACCGCGGCTAGAACTCTCGTGCTTGTCTTTTAAATCCTAAAGGGCGTAGTTTCGTGTTAGCTGGTGGTGGGGAGAGAGAAATGGTGTGCGTGCTGTTCCGCCGATCCGACAACCAAGATGTTGACAAAATGAGGAAAAAGGCTACCCAGACATAGAAGGTCAGCCAATGTGACTGTCGATGTTGGCAAAGCCGCAGCTGTGCGGTGCTCTGTTCTCGTGTGAGCTAGGACGAGCGAGCGCGAACTTGCTGCAGCACAACGAGGCCAAAAGCATCAGAGCACGCGCCCGTTCCCAATCAAGCTCAAACCGCAGGTCCCTTTCTACTTTGTGGCCCTTCCCGGAAGTCGCTGGCCTGTGCGCTTCCCCTTTCTCGCCGTGATGCGGCCACCGCACTCGACTAGCGTCATGTGACGGTTGCAAGGATAGAAATTGGCTGACGCCAAGTATAGCTTAGCCAGTACCTTCCAGCCGCAGCCGCAGCCAACAAGGGGCGACATCCGAGGTGGGCGCATTTATTAATACAAGGGCATGGACTGTCCGTGTGGTACGTTCAGCTGGTCAATGAGGCAGAGTAAAACATGTGCAGCGTGGCTGGTAAATGTGCTGCCAAGCTCAAGTTGCAGCAAGGCACTCCAGCACCTTGAGGTCGGTCGGCAACATGTGCCATAGCACGGGCTGGTGCAATCTTCTCGAAACAGACAACCTTAGTACATTAGTGCAAAAGAGGATCTGCAACCACAACGCATACAGAACTTCGGGGCTATGCAAGGCAATCTTCAGAGTGTCGTCGCGTCAAGCAACGAGCAGAATGAAAAAAGCATGTGGAGAAAGCAAAAATTCCGCCCAGGTCGGCCCCGAAGGACAAACCAGACTGGTCAGCTCCACGATGTGCAATGCAGGCTTTCCAACCTACATTCCCTCATTCTTGATCGAGGGAATGTCAGACAAGGTAAGTATGAAGAAACGAAAAAATGAAAGTGGATGAAATCCGGGACGGGGGGCCCAAGTATTTATGCTTGAAAGCGCCCAAGCACGGACCATGCGTGGGAACCGTTCACCGCCTTCTATTCTGAGATGGATGCTGATACGGCAGGAAGCCGGAAAAATCGCGCCGACTGCTCCGGACCCTTGCTAGCACGTGCGCACATTTCGCACTGCAACTCCAGCTTACCCCCATTCTCAGAGGAGTCGTTTTTTTTCTTTTTCTTTTCTCCGTTCCTGTTCGTACGTTCCCAGCCATCAGCCCTCTCCCAAGTCAACAGATCATCCGGTCATAACGACAAATCCCATCACAATGGCTCCTGTTCAGAAGAGTATGTTACACACTTTCGACTTTTCAAATTCTCAAATGATAATGATAAACTGACAACTTCTCTAGTCCACTCCTCGCGGCGCAAGTCCCGCAAGGCTCACTTCGAGGCCCCCTCGAGTGTTCGCCGCAACATCATGAGCGCCCCTCTCTCCAAGGAGCTTCGTGAGAAGTACAACGTATGTTTTAACACTGATCTAAAAAACGAACACCAATTCAGGCTGCCAACTAACATTTGTTATGTTTCGCAATCCAGGTCCGCAGCATCCCCATCCGCAAGGATGACGAGGTCCAGATCGTTCGCGGTAGCCACAAGGACACTGAGGGCAAGGTCACCTCCGTGTACCGCCTCAAGTACGTCATCCACGTCGAGCGCGTCACTCGCGAGAAGGTCTCTGGCCAGTCCGTTCCTCTGGGCATCCACCCTTCCAACGTTGTCATCACCAAGCTCAAGCTTGACAAGGACCGTGAGGCTATCCTGGAGCGCATCAAGGTCGGCCGTGACGCCTCTGCCAAGGGCAAGACTGCTTCCAAGTAAACAGTCTTGGCGGCACCTTTGATGACGAAAATGAAGACAAGCATCGGCCTCCAGGTCTAGCCAACTGATCTGAAAACATCAACTACTCGACGACTCCTTGACTGGACGGCCGTCCATTGAGCGCTTGTGGGGAGGATCTTCTGGGGACGCACACACAAGCAAAGGTTAGCCTTTTGTTGACGATGATGGGAATCATGCGCGATACCCCGACAATTTTGTCAATTCGACTTTGCACAACAAGTGCATGTCACGGTCACGGCGTCAACTTCCACGGAACGGTACAAAAAGAAAAAGAGTTGGGACGGTTAGCACAAACGAAAAAAAACACATCAATGCAAAAGCTGAGCCTCTGATGCTCAATGGCCATTTCACACTTCTCGGTTCCGCTGCGATGTGAAATGATCCATGGGAGGTCCTCCCGAAGCCCACCCACCTTCCCTCCTCTCCTACCTCGGCACCGCTTGACTCTCTTTTCAGTCTCTTGCACTGTTGGCCGAAAGGAGGGCAGGCCCTTGCTGGGCATGCTCACTCTGATGATTTGATATGACCTTTGACTAACTCACAGGCTTGGTTTGATGTCTTGACGTTGTCATTGAATGCATGTGCTTTCATGGATTCCGCCTTTCTGATGCAGCAAAACATGTTCTTATGATCTGCACATCACATCAGGTAAGTACTCAATGTAGGTATGTAGACGCATGCCATCGACACTTGTCGATGATCCCGCCACTTAAATCTCCTCATCAACCTCTCCTTATGGTTAATGTCAGGTATACGCGTGGCGCAGAGCAAACCCAGCGGGAGCAACAATTTGAATCACCGCTCCCACTCTCGCCTGCAGACTTCGTTCAGTCAAGAAACCTTGGTTTTCATGTTGTTGGAGGTTTGATGGTGAGGCACACTACCATCATTTAGATTGGATTGTATACAGTCAATACTATCTAGCAATCAATCTTCGTATGTGGTCGCCAACCTACTGTAAACAAAGCATTGATTGACCAACGGCAAGTTGATCATCGTGAGTACCGCAAGGCTTCTCGTTGCACCCATCGTTACCGTATTGTTCGTCAAATGTTGCAATTCTGAGGACTGACATACTTGGCCAACAAAAACTTAGTAGCAAACATGTAACACATTTTGGATAGAATGCCACTACAATTGCTCAACTAAAAGGCCCTATGGTCTAATTTTCAGAGGTTGTGCCCTGCTTGCCTATGAATGTTCCCTCCAAAGCCGCAGGCAATTGAACAGACTGTGACATCCTTCCTTGAATTATCCCGTCCTCATTTGCCCAACCTAGCTCAATATTGCTGGCGGGCAAGTACACATGCCTCCGTCCTGTACTCTAACTTGATGCTCTCCCTTCAGTGTGAAACTCGACATGACAGGAGCTGACAATGCAAAGGAGAAAAAGAAAAAAAGAAAATTATGGCAAAAAAGGATGCAGAGCATACGATAAGGAAATGATGAGAAAAATACAGAGGGATGTCCTGGTTGAAAACAAATGGTCCTGTCCCGTCATTAATGCAACGTGTGCAACATTTCTGCAGGTCGACACTAATACATCGAGATAGGCCCAAAGTGTCCATCAGCACAAACAGCATCAACAAAAGCTTGGGGATCATGAAGTCATCATGCCCCCAACAAACAGTGCTGGCAGCTGAAGCATTGTATCTGTTGCATTTGTGACAATGGACAACGTCCCCTGACTAGTCTAGTTGGCCCAAGCAGGTGCCTTCATACCAACCATATTGAGCAGTGTTTCAGAAAGACGCTCGGCAGTAGCTGGAGGATAGTTCTCTGTTGCCTTTTGCACCATAAAGGTCGAGGTGCCATTGGTGTTGACCTCATTGTGCTTGGATGGAGAGCCGTGGTTGGGAGCCTTGACTGTACCAGAAAGCTCAGAGCTCATGGAGAGCACGGCTTGATCAGTGAATTGAGGGAGATAGCCACGTGCAGTGGTGGAGCTGATGGTGCTAGGAAGAACATCACTGCTCGTAAGGCCCCTCTTGAGCATACTCTGCCAAAGTTTTGAGCTGCAAGAAAGTGCATCAGCAAAGAAAGATTCAACAACAAATCATGAGACACAGGGGAGAAACAAAAATGGATGGCTCACCTGGTTCCATTTGTCCTTACATCATGATAATCGGCGCTCCTCGTCTCACTCACATCCTTGGAGTGAGTCATTTCAGATTGTGTGCCATCAGTGCTGGCCTCAGCCAAGGCCTTTGCAAACTCATCAGAGACATTGTCAATTTGACTGGTAAAAGACTTGGTGGACTTGGCAGACCCGGCGGATTTGACAGACTTTTCGTTGTTGCCCACCTCACGGTCTTGAGATTTGGATGCAGAATTGTCGGGCGTGACTGCGCAAAAGGGATCAATATCCCTCATCATAGGTGAGTATTTTCCATTCTCCGTCTCGCTTGTCGTCTCTTGACCGCGCTGAAAGTGAGAAGCATCGCGAGAGCCAGAGACTTTCAACGGCGAGGGAGGATAAAAGTTCTTGCCGTCATATTTGGGAAGTCCCTGGGCATCAGGGCGAGATTCTTTGCCCCAGTACGATTGTCGAGCCTCGAGTTCTTCGTCAGTGAGTCTGCGGCTATACTCATACTCGACGCGATGAGAAGCATACGGATTGGCGCCATGAGGCAAAGTGCCAACGAGATATGGGAGTCCCAGACTCTCGTGGCCGTGGACCCGGCGTTCCTGGGAGGATGCTTCAACAGAGAGCTCTTGGACGTGCTGCGATAGCTTGAGAGCCTTGGATCCTGCAGCAACTAAGCTTTCCTCCATCTCCTTGAGTCGCTCTTGCGTGATTTCTTCGGAAGGGTTGCAGAATTGCCAAGCCTTCTGGCTCTGGGTGCTGGCAGCAGGTGCCGTAAACGCAGATACGGAGCGGGGCTGGAATACAGGAGCCAGGGCTGCGCCACTGGGAAGCTTGGATCGCTTGCTCGGTCCGTGAATGAATCGCTCACCAGTGTCTTCATACTCGTACGAGGCGTTGCAGCTCTTGGTGGAATTGATTCCAACCATGGTGCGAGCCCTCTCCTTCTTGCTCATCCTAGGTTGAGAAGTCATTGTCGCCGTGGTGGCCTTGCTTTCTTTGCTCTCTTCAGACTGAGACTGCGAAGTCTTGGTCGATGGCAGCGATCTTCGACTGTCAGAGGACGACACGTCCTCCTTTGTTTTTTCAATCTTGGGGTAGTTTCGTTCTTCGAAGTCGGCTTGAGACTTGTACGCCACTTCAAAGCGCTCAATATCGCCCTTGAGCTGCTGAATCTTCTCTGCCATATGCTTTTCATCGATTTGATGCTTATTGTACTGCAACTGATCCTCAAGGTACCTGAGATGGACTCGAAGGGCATCGATCTGTTTGCGAGTGACATTGCTCGGACGAATAGATGAAATTGGAGGCTTTGGAGACAGCTGCATAGTTGACTGGCGAGCAACCAAATTCAGAGCCGGAGCTGGAGTCGGAGCTGGAGCTGGAGCCGCAGCAGGAGCAGAAGCGGCCGCGGCGGCCGTCGGGGGAAAGGTGGCGCTCAGTGGTGTCGGAGGTCCCATGGGGCCAGGCGCACCCATCATTGGTGCCACGGCCATCTGAGAAGGTATGATCATGGGAGCGCCAGGAAAAGGCGGACCAGCAAAGCCCGGAGGAGGCACCGGCGACATACCTACGAAACCGGGAAACGTGGGCGGGAATATGGGGTACATCCAGGGTTGGCTGTTGTACATGAATGGCCTGCTCTGATCGAATTGATCATTTGGCGACATCCTGATGCCTGCCCTGCCAGCATCAGCCACGACGGCAGCAGCAGCAGTCTTGCCATCGTTGTTGTGGTTGAACTGGTTCTCCTTGAATGGTGCCTCTTGCATGACAGCTGTTGCGGAAGCGGCCGTGCTGGGATTCGGCATGGGCATCGAGTAGCTTGGCGGCATGACGGGAATGGGCATGCCAGTCACTGGGTGAAAGGCAGACATACTTGGGTGGAAGCCAGGATAAAAGAACTGCATCGGTTGCGGCATACCAATGGCTGGCATAGGCTGTTTGGCGGTAGCAGCGGCAGCGGCAGCGGTGCCGACCATTTGAACGGGCTCTGACGACTGAGCGTCATTGGCAATGACATCGCCTTCCCTGGGACGCTTGGTAGTCGGAGAGACGGGATTGCGCGTGTTGGGCACGATGCGTCCTCCAGCAGTGACTCGGACATGGGTAGGAGACACGACTGCCTTGTAAAATCTCTGAAAACCCTCGCTCTGCTGAGCCTTGAGGCCGGTGGGTGCAGACAAGGGCTCACTGATCATAAGCTCAGAGCCGGTTCTACCGCGATATCTCCACTCTGTTGGCTGATCGGCTCCAGAAGTTGAGGCAGTGGCACTCAGTTGAGGTCCCTGAGTAACGTGGTCGCGCTGACCAGTCTGAGTAGGTGGCTGCTGAGTCTGAGCCTCTGTCTTGGAAGCACGCCGGTTTGTGCCCTTGAAGACTACCTCGTCAGAGGTAGTAGAGCACTCGTCGGTAGTCCGCTTGTTGGCACGCCGAACCGAATTGGCATTGTAACTGCGAGAGCTAACGCGGGATTTGGCACGAAGCATTTCGCCTGATTCATCGTGATTAGGTACAGAGTGGCAGAAAATATCTTTGGGCGTAAGAAAACTTACAGAGATCGTTGTCGCGAACGGCGACTGCAGCAGCGAGATTGGGAGACACCGTATTCTTCAGATTGAGTAGCTCGTCAACGCTGTAGACCTTTGACTGCATCTTGATGTCTGTGTAGGCAAAGAGAATGTGTGTCCGGTGCGTTCGGGAACAGTGCCAGCGAAAGACAGTCGGAAAAACGTCAGCTCTCTTGATAGAGTTGGTTGCGTACAGCTGAGTAAGGGCTGAGAGGACTGCTGGCAGTGCAATGGTGTCCTGGAAATTGTGAGAGTCTATGAGCTTCTGGTTAATGAGCTGGCATTTGATGAAGGCAGGAATTGCGTGGTCTTCAAGATTGAAGGGTGTTGCATCGACAATATTGGTACGAGGCTTTGGAGTGGTGACCTCAATGCAAATGCAGAGTGAAGAGTCACGCAGAATGAACTTGGCCTCATTCAAGGTGGTAGCAGACAGAGAGTGGTCGGCTTTCTGGGACTTCCAGAGGCTGTCCAACAGCTCAGTGGACGGCTTGCTCGATGCCATGGCCAGAGCACCGTACTGATGAAGGGCAACTTGACCAGACCAGAGAGAGGCAAGGGACGGACAGCGTGAAAGAGTGCTTGACCAAAGGCCAAGGAGAGTGTTCAGATGATAAGGTGGGAGAGAGGAGAGAAGGAGACTGGCGGTTTAGGGCAAGAGCATAAAGATGGGCGGGGGAGAGAAAAGGTTGGCAACGAAGCGTCAGGAACCAGAGGTGCAAAAGAAAGGCTGGCAGTGTTTGAAAGACCAAGAGGGGGGCGGCAGGGTTTGGATTTACCTCGACAGCAGATTTCAGACAAGTCGGCAAGGCTGCCACCGTCAGAGCTGGCGACCTTGGTTTTTGATGCAGGCAGGCAAACAGCCAAGGCCAATCAGATGAAGGAGAGGGTCGTAGCTGAACACCCAGCAGAGTTTGTGATGTCCAGAGTCGAGAGAGAATCGTGAGACAGTAGACAGATGGTCCAATTTCTTGCACAGTCACAGTCCAAAGAGAGGGAAAGACACAATCACACAAAGCAGCAAAAGAGAAGCAAGAGAGTATCAATATAGCACTTTGCTGTGCCAGTTTCTGGGCTGGACACACAAGCTGGGACGATCAAAAAAGTGAGAGGCAGGTGTGGTGATGCTGTGCTTGGGGCGAGAGAATGTGTGGTGGAGATGACGAGAAAAGAGAGAAGCCAGAAGGCCAGGGAGAATTGGAGCAGACAAGATCAAAGATGTAAGCCCATGTTTACTCGAGTTCAAGCTAAACATGAGCTTAACGTGCCTTCCATTGTATGGCCTGAATGGTGTTTCTGTATTCTGCTCTTGGAAGGAGCTGGCTCTCCCCTTTGGCAGCCACTACCCAGCGCGCCTGAGCCTGCCTCTTCCTGGAGTATAGCCAGTGCATTTTTTATTTTTATTTTTTATCTTTGCTGCCAACCTTGTCAACCTTGCCAGCCTTGCCAAGTTTGGACTCGCACCAATCAGCATCTACTTAAAGATATCCCCAGACGCCCAACGTCCAGTTCGCACCCGCAGAGCCTCGAATCAGCCCGCCTGTACCCATACTTTGCCTCTGAGCTGCCTTTTGCTCGACCTCGCTCGGTCGCGATGCTCCGCTGGGTCCGTGTTCCCTCCATGCCTCTCTCTCGACCATCGCCACGGCAGGCACCTTTAGCAGGCTGAGCAGACTTCCTCCGCTCCACGCACCCAACGATTCAATGACGCGTAGCTGCCCCTGCAGGCCTCGCTTCTCCCCTTCCTTCCTGCGGAGCTGCTGCTCGACGGGATCTGGCTCTTGCTGTGCGTCGGATGCAGCGTCCACCCAAACTCCGTCCTGCTCGTGGCCGCCTCCGCCGCCTCCGCCGCCTTCGTCGTGTGGTGACTCGCTCGTGAGCGTTCTGTTGCCAGCCTGGCGCAGACTTGGGTTTGTCTTGTAAGCCTCCACTGCCTTGCCCTGGACGGGATCCCATCCGCCATTTTGAACCAGAGTGTTGACTTCTGCAAGGATGCGAGACCGTAGACCGAGCACCTTGGAACAGCCGCCAGTGAATATGATTCGGGCCATACATATACCTCGCACGTCGATAGGGAGCTTTAGCAGACTGCGGTAGATCAAGAGAGGAAGAGGTAGTTCGTCGTCGTCAAAGGAAGCAATTGGACGCTCCGAGTCGAAGAATGTTGTCTCAGCGGGCATTGATAGTTGTTCATACGTCACCTCGACTTTCCTGGGTGGTGTTATCGATTTCAGTGGTATGAATGTACTCGTCGTCTGGTTTGTAGGAAGCGGTGCCGTCGATGACTCGGTCTCGTCTTGCTCCGTGACTGTTGGCAGGCCTTCATTTTGTTCAACCGCCACAGAGTCCAAATTTCTAATCGGCTTGCACCATGCCAGCCTCGTAGCAACCTCCTCGCACTCCTCGAATGAAATCACACGTCTTATCTCTGCTTCCTCGTTGTTGAGAGACGCTGGCGAGGGCTGCTGAGCGACAAGACTAGTCGCCAGAAGATTGTGAGTCTTTTCAACGAGCATCTTGCCAGCACGCACACTGCGACTACTTTGAACTTCCCTGTACTCGTACACAGCTGTGACAACAGTCTCGGCCCATCCCATGTCAACCACCAAAGTTGACCGCACTCCAGCCGACACGGCACATGCAATAGACGACGACATGAGTGATACAGCAGGTGTATGGAACCGATTGAACAGCGTTGCTAGCGCAGTAGCCAGCAGAGGGAGCGGCGTTCCAGAGGGCAAAACAGCGACGACTCTGCGTGGACGCGAGTCAATTAAGAGGTATCTACATGAAATAATACACATTAGCCAAGAGCTCATTAACCCGCGTGTACACCCTCTACCATGACGTCGCTCTTTGGTTGTCCCTCCTTTTGGTAGTTCTTCTGTCTCCTTCCGAGACGACAGAGACAACAACAATAACAACAACAGCAGCAACAGCAACAGCAAAAGTGAAGAAACCCACTTGTTGAACGCCTCTCGCAGCGCACGCTCCATCCGATCCCCCACAAGCCCCAGATCCAAACCCCTAACGTCCGCCCGCCACAGCTCATGGTCCTCACTCCACGCCCGCTTGCGCCAATCGTCGCTCCCAGCACCATCGGCACCACTTCCACCCAATGGAACCTCCCACCGTCGAAAATCACCCACGCGCCGCGCCAGCTCAGGTCCAAAACCCACAGCAGCCTTTGGCGCCGCATCGCCCGCGAAGCCCACACGCAGCGTGCGCGCGCCAAATTCGATGATCAGCACCTCGTCCTCGGCACGCAGGCTCGAGGGCGAGCTGAAGGTGGGTGTCATGGGCGGGATGGTGCGAAGGGGTGTGCGTGGGTTGTTGCCACCGCTGTTGCTGTGTGTTGAGGTATGGTGCCCGCCACTGTTTGTTGCTGATCCTACACCAGATGCACTATTGTAGCTGCTGTGTCCGCCTCCGGTGATGGTGTTGCTGCCGTTGCCGCCGACGGTCGTGTTGATGTGGGTTGTTGCACTGCCGCGGATCGAGGAGACGGCGCGGTGCGGGAGCGTCGTTTGTTGGTTTGGGGCCGCCATATTTGGACCCAATGGAGGAATGTAGATACCTAGGTACTTGAGTACTGATTAATTCACCCTTCCTCTGGCCGTCTAACCAGGTTCTCCTGGTAAATTTTTAGCTGGCAGGGAAATGCAGGGAAGGGGGTCGTAGCAAGGCATGTGCTGGAGCGATCCATGAATGTCGACGGCGATGGCCTGTCGACACGCAACGGTCAAGAGCAAGGTACCTGAGTCCTTCGAGGCAGCAGACCCTAACCCTGGACAAGTACCTACCCTCTTGGGGAGACTAAAACCTCGGATTCTAACTTTCTCTTTTTCTTTCAATCACTTGGAGTGAGATATTGAATGTGTTCTTTGCGAAAGAGGTGAGTCCTATGTTATAATTTGTATCCAATGATATCTATCATCCGTTCTATGTCATCAGTCCTTCTACGCCAACCCGAATGCCGTGACCCTGAAATTATCCATAGACTGTCTATCATTGTATATGCCCACAAACCCAGTCCTGTATCGCTTTGTCCAGAGTCAATAATGCAGTCTTGTGATCGTCATGGCCTTTGACCTGCATCATCCAAACTGAGAGATGCTCCCCAAAAGCAAAACCAAATAAATGAGGGCTCTTAGACCATCATATCAAAAGATAGTAGTAAGTTTCCATCCAGCCCGTCTACCCCTAACGACAAGCGTAGAGACGGTCCCAACAACACAGAAAACGCCCGACCAAATCTTGACACCCATCCAACCACCGGCGCCATCTAAAATTGCGCCATTGATCGGATTCGCCGTTAGACCCGCAACAGCGCAGGTAAGCATGACGATACCAACGCGGAAGCCAAGCTCATTAAAGGGCGAAATAGCCATGACAAGGGGCGTGATGAGCGAGACATAGGCGCCCGAGAAGAAGCCAAATAGCACGGCAAAGGCAATGAGCGCGCCGTCCGTCTTGGCAGGAACCCAAAGTCCTAGTACCCAGATGCCTGACAGGAAACAAACAACAATATAGATATTGTATTTTCCAAACTTGTCGCTGTATATGCCGGCCAAGAGACGCCCAAAGAGTGAGCCGGCGTTGAGGATGGACAAGAGGTACTGCGAGAGGGAGGCGCTCATGCCTGCGCTCAATGCCTGTGACGGAAGGTAGTTGATGGGGACGAAGAAGCCGTATGCAAAGAGGAAAAATCCGAGCATAATGAGGAGGAAATCGACCTCCTTGAGGGGCTTTGCGAGCTGGGCGGCGGTCACAGGGTGCGGCTTGGGCTGATGCAAGGCCTTGACGGTAAGGTTGGCAATGATGAGCAGGAAGAGAACGAGGAAGCCGCAGGTACGCATGGCCCAGGGAAAGCCGATTTCGGTAATGAGGCGCGAAACTAGGATGGGGAAGATGATGCCGCCGACACTGGAGCCTGTGAACATGACTCCGAAGGCAATGCCGCGCTTCTTGTTGAACCATCCAGCTGCGCATGTCACAGCTGAACAAGGAAGAACGCAAAGGTGTCAGTCGGACCGATGGTCTAAAAAAAAGGTACAAGAATAAGGAGAGGAGTGAAACAGGCCACGGAGGCTGCGACTTACAAGGTTGAAATAGACAAGCACAACCCACCGCAGAGCAGACACCCTGAGCCAGGAGGATTTGGTAGTATTCAGTTGCTAGACTGGCCATCATGATACCCAAGACGTGGAGAATTGTGCCGAAGAAAAGCAGCATGCGTGGGCCATGATGGTCATAGATCAAGCCCACGAATGGACCCTATTCAGAGTGGACTGTAAATAACAAGCTACAAGATCGCAGACTAGAAAGTATTGTTCCTGTGGGACAGAAGACGAGATAGCTTACCATGCCCATAAGAAAGAATATTTGCAGCGATGGGATCCATGATACGGTACTCGCTGAGTATTCGCTGAGAAGGTGTCCTTGGTAGTATTCCTGGAACGTACCCACGGCTAGTTGGTGTGAGTACAAATTATTCAGCCTTGAGGCATCGCCAGCCCTTGCAAAGAATATGAATACTGTACATACAATTCAGCCAGCCAAAGCTGCAAAAAGATGTACACCAAACACCAAGGATAACCAGCCAAGCCGTCCATCCACCATCGGGCGCGTCGCTGCCCCAAGCTGCAGCGGGCGGCGCAGCCTTCTCTGCATCTTGGCTGGACCAGTTGCCCGTGGGTTCTGGGTTCTCAGCTGCGAGCACTGAGTCGGCGCCGCTCGTGGTCTCGTCGTAAGATTCTCTTTTTCCTGCGATAGTGGTCATTGTTGCACAGGTGAATGGTGTGCACAGAGTTGTCGATGAGTTTGGATTACGGGAGGGACGTCCATATGAAAAGAGAGCGAGGTCCGAGCACCTCCTTTTTATCCATTTGAACGATTTCCGATTTCACGGCGCACATAACGGCTCCTCAACTGAGAACTTTAGATGCCGTTCCTCGTTTTGTTGAGTTTTGAAAAAAGGACGGACATATAAACCGTAAGAATGAGGCCGCGCATCGGGATATGGATCCGTCTGAGTCGCTGGCAGCCACCTCGGGCTCGGGCCTTAAGTCGGGTTATTTAAACGCGGTGGGCTCTATTACTAACATTTGTAGTCAGCCTTGGCGGCCTTTTGTCCACGACGCCCTCCGGCGGCATCCGTGGGATAAGAGTATGTAGCTATTCGAGGGCGCGGAACTGCCTGGCTTAGAGATTCTTGTCGAAATCGGCTTTGCAACAGCGCAAAGCGATCCAGACTTGCTTGCAATATGGGGTCGGATTCATCATTGACGAGCCATTCGCGTCAGCCTTCAACATCAGCCGAGCCAGCTCCAACAGCGCCTCGCTCACCCAGTCGCCAGTTCCAGGCACGTTCCTGCTACGTCTGCAGGCGCAGAAAGATCCGGTGCGACAAGAGTGAGCCATGCTCGGCGTGCGCAAAAGGTGGCCAGACATGCGAGTATCCGGCTGCGGGACCTCGGGTCCGGCGGACCAGGCGCACCATCATCGCGGACATGACATCGCGCATTTCTGAGTTGGAGAGAAGTCTTGCCAAAGCCCAGAAGGCCGTGAAAGTACAGAGAGTACCGCAGCCGCTATCGCCGAGCCCGAGAAGAGGTGCGGATTTGTCCAATCTCGGCCAGGACCCGGGCGCGTCCAAAACGAGGGAAGAGGACGTTATTGTCCAGAAAGGGTCGTCGAGCCAGTACTTCAACGAAGTTCTGCTGTCTAGAGTCATTCGAAGAGTCAGCATACAATCTCTTCCTTCCTGCATTTGCATGCAAAAGTGCGAGCCATGAGTCCAAGAGGCACAAGTTTTGACAAAGCGTAGGAGCAAGATATCGAGTCGGCATTGACACCACCGTCGGAAACACCTCGCAGGCCAGTAGTGCCATCGCCTTATGATCCGGCGGGCATTATATCGCCTCCCTCGCCGTCCATATTGCCACATACTCTGCATCCGTCTAGTGACCATGCTGTGAGGCTTTGGGCCAAGTATATCGACTCGGTAGAGGCCTGTGCTGGGCTGAAGCTCTTGCATGTTCCTACGGACGAATTGATTGCCTACTCTGTCATCAACGATCCCGCCGCAGCTTCCTTTGAACACTTGGCTCTGAGCTTTGCTGTCAGTTATGCGTCGACAATCACGCTCGAGCCTGCGGAAGCGGCCCTTCTCTTTGGATGTGACAAAATCACCATGCTCCTACGGCTGAAACTCGGGCTCGAGCAGTCCTTTGCGCATGGCAGTTTTCTCGACAGACCTACGGTCGGGGGTCTTCATGCTCTGGCCATATATCTCGTGCGTTGTTCAGATAATTCTTTCAGAGTGATGAGCACGTTCAACTTCTAACGTGCTTCTTGAATAGGCTGCATTACGACATCACAATCGTGGAAAAGGACTTTGGATTCTCAACGGTCTCAGTATTCGCATAGCGCAGTCACTAGGGCTTCACCGAGACGGCAAACGGCTCGGCTTGTCGCCATATCAATCAGAAATTCGGCGACGCCTGTGGTGGCATCTTGTGAGCCGAGACAGTCGCGCTGGAGAGGATTACGGCCTGGAAAACACAAACAACCCGCTGCTGACGACCGAGGTGGACATGCCGCTGAACATCCACGACTCTGACCTCACGCCGGAGCTCAGTGAAATGCCCAAGCCGCGGCAAGGGTGGACAGCCATGACGTTTTCGCTCATTGCCATCGAATACTTCAAAGCCATGCAAAAGATGGCGATCCTGGCCGCATCGTCCACCGCATCGTGCCCTCCAAGCGAGGCCACACGGCTCGAAGTGCTTCAGCAGCTCCGCGAATCGGTTGAGCCATGGCTTGCCCAATGCAATCCACTGATACCACAGCAGCGCTTGACCTTGTTTTGCACTCGCCTGATTATCCGCAAGACGGACTTTGTGACCCGCTTGCAGTGGGTTCTCCTGCAGCAGCGAGCGGGACTCGACTCGGACTTTGCCACCGAGGATAATCTGGCAGAGGCGTTGGATAATCTCGACCTCAAGCTGTACACCCAAGACGGCCTACTAACCCAGTTTCGATGGACGAGGAGGGCATTCCCACAGTACAACATCACGCTGTATGTGCTTTTGCACCTGTGCCTCAAGCCTGAAGGACCCAACGTTGAGCGAGCGTGGAAGGCTGTCGACAGCTTCTTTGCCGACGAGATGCCTGACGAGACGGCGGCAGGGTACTGGCCCAAGCTGCTGGTGCTGCAGGAGCTGAGGAGAAAGGCCCAGGTGGTTCGAGACACGCTTCTCAAAAGCCGACCAGCCAGACCTCGAGACCCTGAAAAAGAGGCTCATCTCAGAGTAGCAAGTAGCCAAGAAGTAATGGCCGCTGGGCTGGAGGGTGACCTACCGCTGGGCGTGCCAGCCTCCATGATGGACACGGTCGGGCTCGAGGCCTGCGCGGACTGGCCAGACTGGGCCAATCTGGTGCAAGATTTCCAGCTAGATGCTCCAGACATATTCCTGCAGTGAATCAAGACGGCATATTCATTTGGATGGTCGATGGACGATGCTGCTCGGAAATTTGCAGGGGCATTGCTGCTGCTGGTGTCCGAAGGGCGGCGTGCCGAGGGTAATGGTCCACTCGTAGATGTGAAGTTACTGTGTAGTTGACCGTGAGGAACGGACAAGTGAAAAAGAAAGCCAACACAGCGGCTTGCCGAAAAAAAAAAAAAAGCGAGATACACAAGACTTGATGCCAATGTCGTCGCAGTTTTTTTTGGTGACGTTGAATGTCAGCAGTCACATGCAATCAATGACTGTGTGGGCAGCTGCGACTAGACACAAACTGTGGCCCTGCTGCCCGAACGACGATGCAGGACCGACCGCTGCACATTAACATCCATGCAAGTGCACCCGGGCCGAGCACGGCTAGGTTTGACCTCAACCTCGACCTCGACCTCGACCTCGACCTCGACCTCGACCTCGACCTCAACCTCGACCTTGATGGCTTCCTCAACCATGAATGAATCAGCCAGACGATGAATCGGGCAGCAACATCTGCAACCAGAGCTCTCGCCTTTCCATCAGTGTGTGCACCTTCAAGCAGCATGACATGACGTGAAATGTCCTTGCGCGCTGTCACTTGGTTGAGGTCGCGGCACCCACGATGGGCATCAAAGGGTATGTGCATTGATCTGCCGACTTTTACACATGAGAAGGGCTGAAATCCCGTCACTGTTTCGCAAATCTCAGACAAGTGACTAACTCAGGTCCAACCTGCATCTACTATGGTAGCATCTACAAAGAAATCGGCCCCGGCAAGCGGATCTCGCTTTGCAAGCTGGCTGTAGATCACTTCAAACAGACCGAGTGTAAGCGTCCATTCCGTCTCGCCGTCGACTTTGCAATATGGGCACATCAGCTACAGGCCGCTCAAGGCGGCGCCAGTCCTGCCATGCGCACCCTCTTTTACCGCCTTGTGCGTCTTGTTACTCTCAACATCGACCCCATTTTCGTCTTTGACGGGCCTCGAAAGCCTGCTTTCAAACGAAACAAGCGGTCCCGCAGAGAAGGCGATACCCTCTCCAAAGCTATGGCCCAGCAAATTATCCGGCTCTTTGGATTCGCTACCCACAACGCCCCCGGCGAGGCCGAGGCAGAGTGCGCTCTCTTGCAGCGCGAGGGCATCGTCGACGCCGTGCTAAGCGAGGATGTCGACACCATCATGTTTGGCTGCACGCGGACTCTGCGAAACTGGTCCGCCGAGGGTCGCAATCGTGCCCAGACCCCGACACATGTTTCTCTCTACGATGCCGCCGAAATGCGACAAGACGAGACGGGTCTCGACCGCGAGGGTCTGGTGCTAGTTGCGCTGATGAGCGGTGGTGACTATGCTCCCGAGGGCGTCCCTGGTTGCGGCGTCAAGCTTGCCTGTGAAGCTGCCAAGGCAGGCTTTGGCACCCGGCTGTGTCGAATCAAGCGGTCGGAAACGGCTGCACTGCAGACTTGGAGGGATGACTTGATCCGAGAGCTCAAGACCAACGAGAGCAAATTCTTCCGAGTCAAGCACAAGGCCCTGACGATCCCAGAAGAGTTCCCAGATTTCGAGATTCTGAGACACTATACGCATCCAGTCGTCTCAGACGCTGCTACAATCGCAAGGATGAAAGCAGAGTTTCCGCCCGAAAGAGCCATTAATGTCGTTGGTCTACGCGCATTCACAGCAGAGACGTTTGACTGGTCGTATAGGCCTGGCGCTCTCAAGCTCATCAGGGTCCTCGCACCGGCACTACTAATACGCGCACTTGTCGACTGCAGTGGCCATAATACCTGTTCCAAGGCGGAAGAAAAGTCGGAAGCGAGTCTGATCCAGTGCGTTGTCCAGAGTCGGATGCATTTCAGCACAGACGCTACGCCCGAATTACGCGTAAAATACATTCCAAACGCCGCCGTCGGCTTGAAGCTGGACGAGGAGGAAGATGTAGACGCAGACGCTACATCAACGTATGGGCGAGCAGGCTTAGCACTCAACAGTGACGACGGCGAGATTGACGAGGCAGATGCCCAGGATGAGAAAGAGCCACCCAAGAAGATCTATGACCCCCATGAGGCAGATTTATGCTGGGTGCCCGAGGCAATTGTCAAACATGGTGCTCCGCTCATTGTCGAAAGCTGGGACAGAGAACAGAAAGATAAGACGAACCGGTCCACCAAGGGTAAAAATGTTGGAGACAAGACGGAAACAAATGGAAAGACGAAGGCGCTGTTTGGCATGCCTGCTGGATCCATGGACAAGTATGTCCGGGTCCTCAAAATCCCAAGCACAATTCCTTCGAACTTAGCAGAAGGGCCGAGTTCGCCGTGTCTGCCCGCTATTCAACCGCCGCGAGCTCAGTCCAAACAGTTTACAAAAACACCCAAAGGCAAACCACGAGCGTCCGCACAGCCATTGCCACCCAGCGTGAACCCTTGGTCCATCGCCAACTCGCAAATCACACCCAAGCCCTCGAGGGCGACAGAAAGACAACGAGAGACTCACTCGAACAAGGCGATTCTCGTGTCATCAAGCCCGCCGGCGACAGCGGGCACTAATTCTCCGGCTGCGGCTTCACAGTCCCCAAACGCCACACCCCGTCCTCGGTTCTACGTACCTCCACTTCTTGATCTGGACAACGACGACAACGACGATGATGACATGTTAGCCATGAACAACTATTTACAGAAACGAGAGGCACAAGCGTCGTTATCCAGCAATAGCGCAATATCCCTTGCCAAAAGGTCTCAACGACAGCAAACAAAGCCGGACGCTCGATCTGTTGTTGCTGCTATTCATGTGACCAAAAGCGGCACTACCAATACCAAGCGAACTAAGAAATCCTCAGCCGCAAAGGCGGCACGTCCAGCCGCGCGGTTTTCCATCAAGAATTTTGGAAGGCTCACCAAGGTAATCAATACTAGCACTATTAATCTATCAACTACATCACCAGCCGGGAAATCCAGCTCCTTTGTCGAGATATCATCGGACGACGATGATGGTTTTGTGAACCAAGAGCACGACCAAAGCGAATAAGAAGATATCTTTGAAGATATTCGTCATATCGGTTTGAGAAACCTATCTGGCCAATGCAGTGTTGCATCCCCATCACCAATTCCCGCACCACCGAATCCGTCTCATCAACCCCTTTTTTCGAACCCAAACTCCACCATCCCAACTCCGATGTTACCTTCAACTGCACTCCTCCCCAAGCCCAAGACAGCGACAACGACAACAACAATTTACACTGGCGACACTATAACAGGATATTTCACCGCACGCACCGTCACGCAAGAAGAAGCCGACCGAATGATGGAAGAAGAGGAGCGAGCACGGGAGAAAACTAACGCCGTGCGGTCTTCAAGCCCAACACTACTCATACTAGATGCCGAAAACGGCAAAGACGATGAGGAGGATGATATGGGTTATCGTCGTCGAACCCAAGGGCAAGGTCAAAGACGCCCAAGACCAGCTGGTAGTAGTTCCCACCACGGTAGACGACGATTCATCTGGCGGCAGAGCGATGTGTCGATTGTGGACCTTACTGGCCAAATTTAATGAAGGAGGCAAGGCAGTATGGTACAGTTCACCAGAGGAACGTCGATCCTGCCTATATAAGAAAAACTGTTGTACCAAGACGAGCAGCATCAACGCCCTTGCGTACAATTTGAAGGACAGCCACGGCTACTTACTTGCACATCACGGCCATTCAATCAACCAATCTCATCATTTAAGTATACGTGCCGCAAGTCCCAAGAATCAGCGATGCTAGAAGAATCGTTAGATTTCAGCAACTCAAAGTTAGCCAATGAGGAAATCTAAACTATCGTATCATTGCTGTCATGCATTCCCTCACACGAGTAAATGACTTTATTGAGAATCGTATCGGCAAGTACTTGTGAACAAATGACATTTCTGGACGGGTATCCTAGGTATAATACGTCGGGGGAAAAGAAAGAAAAAAGCAATGTGAAAAGGAAATGTTGCCGAATGCACAAGCAAATGCAGCCACCGTCGCGTTCTGCAGGATTGTTGGACAACGAAAACATTCGAGGTCCAAGAGGATCCGGAACAACATAACCTCCAACTTCATTATGTATATGCCTTTCGAAATCATGGTACATCGGAAGCGTTTCAGTAGGAAGCAAAGAAGGAATAAGAAGGCAAGCAAAGAATCGCCCAAATTCATCTCGATGAACGTGTTAAAACATCGGAATAGACCGCCTGCTTTCATATGTACCAGTAAAATGACGGACAGATGAAGACGTCTCGCCCGCGTACCTTAGCATTCCTCTTTCCTATCCAAAGCCATATGATTGGCAATTTCTCCTAATTTTTTGTTTGTATTTATGTTTTGTTGTTCTTGGTATTGTCGTTTCCTTCATGATCTTCGTCATATTCGCTTGGGTATCAATTCGCTCATCCTATCCTTTCCGTCTCGAAGGAGTCCGCCGTACTCCTTAATTTTCAAAACCATTTTCGATCTGTCTCTCAACACTCTTCATTGCCAAGGCAGGTCCCGGTCATCAACTCGTGTGCAAGTCAGATATCCGATCGCTTCAGCGGCTCTACTTCCGCCAGTAAGGTCCAGCTCTAAGCTGCTCCCCATGAGCGGCCGCACCACCTCGCGCGCCAGAGCCTTGAGCTCATCGATTCGTTTCTCAAAACGCCGCAGGTTTTCGCGGCTATACATGTCGGGCGACATTTTGAGAAAGCGTTTGCATTCATCATGGCCAAGGAAGCTGACGCCTGTCGGGTGGCCTAGTGTGCGATATGTCCGACCAAGTGACGATAGTGGTGGAATGATCGGTATCGCAAGGGCAGTGGAGGGAGTGGCAGCAGGTGCTGCATTCACGGGAACGAGAGCAGTCGAGTTGGCATTGTTGCTGTTGTGATGTGGATTTGTCCTGTGTCGACCTGTGTTGGCGCTCACTGAGCCTCGCGAGTTCGTGGGAGGAGGTGGTGGCGGCGGCGGAGCTGTATGATCTGCCAGCCACTGTCGGAACAGACTCACTGCGAGCCAATCCAGGTAGTTTGTTGCAGGCGTGACTCTCTCGCCAGAGCGCGTGGTCAGGTTCAACCGAAACAGCCGCCCTTCAACCCTTGCAACAGTTTCCTCCAACTCATCAACTTTGTCCTCAATGATGTCAATGACGGCTTCGGGCATCGAATTGCGCAGGCTTCTCTCGCCAGCGGGCCACTGTCCAACAACATGAATCAGAGCCTCTTGAAAAATGATTTTGCTTCGCGCCAGATATCCCAGACGCAAATAGCTAATTGGATATTTTGCGATTTGCTTCCATAATCGACTCTGGAATTGCAGCAAATGGTGATCGACACGCGGGCCAACAACAGTCAAAGCGTCATACTGATCAGCGAGGGTCAATAAAGACTTGCACTGCACGTAGGCATCGGCAATGTTGATGCCATCGAGCACAGGCGGATGATTGTACATGACGCGAAAGAGGTTGTCGTAGTCTCTTATGATATCCTGCTCGTTTTGCGTCGGCGGTGGGAGATCTGCAGCCGCGGTTGGTAAAGGTGGATAGTTGAAGCCTGTATTGTGACTTGCTGCAGTGAGCGAAAGATTTGTGCTTGACCGATAATAGTCACGCGATGAGGACTGCGAGTTTGTGCTTTTACGTGCGCCAGACGCTGAGATGTGGCTGCTGGTGGCGCCTCCAAAGATGGACGATGGACTTATCAGAGCGTTTGTCGCTGAAGTACCTGAAGCGGCAGATTCGCCCTCCTCCTTTTGTACCAGCATCGGTATGTCGTCTCCACCTGTACCGCAGTCGAGTTCGTATCGCCATCTTTTTCGTGGTGTTCCTATTCTCGCAACCGCGTTCGAGGTCGTGCTGGGACTGTCTTCTCCTATTCTGGCCAACTCCGAGCCGGGTATGCTAGAAGGTAGGGTCGGTGCAGGCAACTCCTTAGCGCGGCTCCATGGCTCACTGGTGCTGGCCTCAAAGAAACCACTGCACCGCGTCAGAGTATGCCGGTGCAACAGGTAGCGGTTTTCGTGGCCACTGGGCACTTTGACGATGATTTCAACATCGCCCGAATGGCTAAACCAAGGAAACTCGTTTTGCGGGACATAGGCGCTGGCGCCTCCGGCGTAGGATCGGTTATAGTGTCGGCGATCGTGGTGTTCTCGGCGTGATGAGGCCCGATGGCGGCCGGTTGTGGAGGCGGTGCCGATGACTGACTTGGCAGCGCCGCGGAGAGTCAGGAGGGTGGTTGAGCCGGACGAGGCACCCGAGCCCGAAAGGGAGGAGTGGTCGGGTTGGGACACCATGGCGGGCGAGCGGGCGCGTGCTTGTATTGATTTGGGCTCAGCAAATGCTTTGGACGATGCGCTGACGCGAGCGACCTGTGAAGACAGGCGCCGTCTGCTTTTGGGCGGTTTTGGCCTGGCTGGATCAATGAGTCGTGCAAAAATACGGCGCGCGAGGACTCGATAGGATGTGGCTGCTCCAGAAAAAGGCTGTTTTTCAAAATGTCGCGGAGTTGTTGGATTGGAAGCGGACCCCAGGCTGGCCAAGTTCAAAGCCGGTTGATTATCTCGAGTGGCTGGGGATCGAAACCGGGCGCAGGAGTTGCACGGCTAGCAATATGGGGAGTCAAGTCTTCCTGCAGGACGTTCATAGAGGAGGGGTTAGACAAGCACCAGACTAAAACAACAACGCCCGACATCAGGTGACGTGAACATGAAGCCAGAGCCTTCTTAACACATCAACAAGTCTGGGACCTCTGTTTCAACATCCGTCATCTCGACTGCAAGGACGCGGACGAGACGAAAGCAAAAGAAAAAAAAGAAAAAAACCTTTGAAAGAAGTCCGGCGCCTCGTGTGCATGGGGATGGAGGCTCGGTGGAAATAAGAAGAACAAAAGAGATGATATAGGCAATGGGTGCAGGCAAAGGAAAAACAGGGCATCACTCAATCACTTACCAGATACCAGATGGCAGCACCAAACAGCAGCAACCAAATCATCCACCACCAACCGGCCCACGGCGGTGCTAGACACTGCCCACCCAGTTATGCAATACGACGGCAGGGTCCTGCACGCGCAGGTCCAAGAGATCGCCGCCGCGCAGCCCGTCTCAGCAGGGCCAAGAAAGCAGGCGACACTTTGCTGCGCCGGACAACGAGAGTCGCCACACACCCATCCAGGGGCGGCTGCCAACCCTCGGATGACAAGTCGCTCGGCTTCTGCTCTGTTCTTCTGAGTCTCGCGGATTTGTGGTGTCGTTGGGCCGTCTTGGTGTTTTCTGGCCGTCGAGAGAGGCCGGCAGGGCGCGCGGTAAACTGGCTCTCGAGGACTGGACTGGCTGCAGACTGCAATGCGGGTGATGAACCTATGAGTAGACGACAACAAAGACGGGCGAGCGACAGAGCGCATATATGTATGGACGCCCTATCATGTAAGTACGCGGTAGCAAGTCGTGATATGGTTCGTCTACACAAGACGAGGAGGGAAGGATACAATAGAAGAAGAAAGACTCGGATACTGGATGCACGAAGCAGAAAGTAGGGAATGGGAAAGAGACGGAGAAGTAGAAATCGGCAGCAACAGTCCAGACACGCAGCTCATCATCGCAAGAGGAAGGAACAGACAAGGTCAAACACCCAAATGCAAGGATCCACAGATGAAATCACCACTAGAATCTCAAAATTCTTCCACTACTCTTCATTCACTTGTTCTATCTCGTGGTCGCGTGTATCATCTACCTCTCTCATAACCCTTTAGGACTGCTATGACTGGCCTCCATGCCCCAGCGCCGCTCCTGCATCCGCGCAGCGCGCATTGCGGTCCAGACAATTCCAACTCCTTCGCTCCTTGCGCGTCCGCCTCGTTCTGGAGAATGTATACCGAATCGACGCATTCGAGCCTGAAATAAAGATTGCACATATGCATACATTATTGATCAATATTGTTTGGCACCTTTTGCTCCGTCTTCCTATGTTCGTTAGCATTCGTACTAGAGAGCACTTTGCCCATTTAATGTTGCTGGCACAGACGCTGTCAGCCTATCAACCCGCCCCAACTGGCCATCGCTGAAAACCCGCCCAGAGACTGTTCCAGGGTTATAGCTCCACAAGCTCAGGCTCTGAAAGGCCCAGGTTGCCAGGGCACTCTTCAAAATGTGCAAAGACCTCACTTCTAGATCGCTTCCACACACCTCTACAGCCCTCCTTTTCTCACTCGGAATCGCCATTCTAATGTCTCCACTCCCACCTTGTAGCAGACGACTCGACACTTGCCACTAAATACCAGGGGCGCTACAAAATGCCAAACAAATGCCAATAGGCTGCCATAAGCGTATCAAATCACTACACATGTGCTTGGTAAAATCGAGCATGATTGATAACGTTTGTTGAGCTATTTGTACATGGTGAGATAAAAAGCCAAAACTGAAAAGCAGACATGTTCCCGGCACCCTGATCAATATGGATCGAAGGAAAGCCAGCCCAAATAGCAAGACTCTGGTCTCCTTAAATCGCCGTTACCTTTTTCATGTTCTCCGAGAAAGAAACTAAAGCAATTCTGCCAAGCTATCCACCAAACACCTGTCCAAAGGAAAACAAGAACCCCCTTTATCTAACGCCGGTCAAGTAATGCATTTGTTCAGTTCATTTCCATGTCCATTTCAGGGACGGCTGGTGTTGATGCAGGTGTTGCAGATGCAGAGGCAGCAGCAGTCATTGTCTCGCCGTCAAAGACGGGTGGTGACGACTTGAGATTTTGCAGGGCGCAGTTGGCGTCGCGGCTGACAAGACGTCCTTCACGCAAGTCGTTGGCAAAGAGGAAGAGACCCTCACTGGCCTCAACAAGGTACGCATTAAGACCTCTGCTCTCGAGCCGAATTTTGGTGTTGGTGACAGGGAAGTGGTTTTCAATGAAGCGTTGCCAGCCTCGAGCAGCTGCTTGGATACCCTCATCAGCACTGAGCTGCGCCCATCCGATGCCAAGATGTATGGTAAATTCGTCAACCACGGGCTGGGATGGAGCTTCAGGTGTGGTATCGCGACCTGGGCTGTCACTGGACTGGGGAGGCTTAATGGTAGCCATCTTGTTGTCTGCAAGGGTAAGGCGCTGCGATTTATGGCTGCGCAGTGATGGTCGCTCCTGGGAGAGTTTCTCTTGTGCCTTCAGGGCTTCTTCAAGCTTGCGGTTGTGCTCCTGGGCAGCCTTTTCCTCGACCCACGTCCCACTCTGTGAGCTGGCGTCATGGACATACCCAGTCTTCTTCTTGATGAGCATCATTCCAGGGCCGAATTCCCATTCGTCTTCTTTTTCTTCGACTGTGGGAGCTGGAATGACCTTGTCTGGCTCGTCGAGGTTGGCTGCGGCCTCGTCTCTGGACCGTTTGCGGCCGGCAAACGTCGCATTGGACAGCAGTGATGGACGGCTGGCGCATGAAACTGAATTTCTGAAAGACTGGGTCTGGTGAGAGAAGAGAGGCATGTCGAACGGTGACTGGTGGATGGCCCGAGGTTGCATGCCCATGACGGGCGACGCGGTAGAGTAGCTGCAATCAAAGTACGCCATGGTGACCTGTAAGTAGCGCAGGTAAGATGATTTATCAACCACAAACAAACGCGCGTGCGCAAGTTTCCTGCTAAAGATGCTGCTGAATCAGTTGTGGCCAAAGGACTACGCCCCTATATTCGAAAGACTGGCTGCCAATTGATCAGCTTCCAGTGATACGCGTCTTGCTTTCGATCGCGACAAGAGAAGGTGTCGTGGTGCACGTGCAAGTCGCGAGGGTGACCGGCCGGCGAGGCTAGCAATAAGACGTGAAGTATAACCAAGTAGTGGAGCACGCGGCGGCTCTTTAGGGTACTAGTAAGAAGGCTGAATAGGTGGACTCCCACAACGACGAGGGCCACGAGATGGTGCAGTGAACTGGGCAGTATGAGACGAGGACGAGAATGTCTGTCAAAGGGAAGCCAGCAAGGCCAAGAATATGGACGAGGAGAAAGGGACGGTAGGTGAAGGTGGTGATGGAATAGTTCGGAAACGAAGACGGGATGGTAGAGAGTGGGAAAGGAGAGAGGGCAAGGACAAGAAGATTGACAGAGGAAGGGGAGGTGCGGAAGTTATGAAGGTTGGGAGGCAGGCCGCAGACAGAGAAGTAGAAGAAGCTGGGAATGGAAAGCCCGACGCAACGAACCCGGGCAGAAAGTGCAGGCACCAGAGTGAGAATGACAAGAACGATGCGGGCTGCGATTGTTTGCTGCCGTGCGGCGTTTCTACTGTTCCCTGGTTGACCTCACCTTTTGCCCGTTCGCTCTCTTTCCTCTCCTCACAGTGTACGACGGTCGCAGCAAAACCTGGGGTCCTAGTATCCTGGCACCCTGGCATCTTGTATCCTAGTATGTATCTTTGTATCCTCCCATCCGACTCAGAAGACCTGGCTGACTGAGCAGAAGCCCAGGCTTACCAAAAGAAGACAGGCGCAGCTTGAATTGCCTGCCCAGGTCCTGGGGCGATATTCCTGCACTCTACAGTACAGTCCGAGAGCAAGCACAAAAGTAGCTTCAGCACTTCAAGGGGCTGGCTGATTCGTCAAGGCTAGGGACCCCCAGACTCTCAACTTTTCTAGCCTAGCTCTGTCTCACTGTCTCCGACCATTGCACGATATGTGGAGGCGGTCGGCAGGGGTCTTGAAATGTTGCGAGGCGTTCCATTTCCGGCCTAGTTCATTCTGTCACTGTCAAGCCTTTTCCAGGATTGCGACGTGAGAGCTCCGCTTCTTCAGGATTTTCCAGTTCCGATGGGAAGCCTTTTTTGCCTTGCAACAAGCATCCCTGTATTGAAGCACGAGAACTATGCACAGTATGGTACACAATTTACTACTGTGTGCACATACAGTGTAGAGTACTATGTAACCGCAGTATCAGTAAACGTAAGCAGACAGGAATGATCGGCAAGACATTGGCCGTGGATTGAATCGCAGACCTCCTCAGGCTTTGCCTCACACCTCAGGCACAGCCCTCGTTTCTCTCAAACACGCCCAGCCGTCGATGCAACATCCGCAGAAAGGAACATCTCCACCTGCACAGCCCTGCTTCTGGCTGTCTTTTCAGCCAACACAACTGCACTCACCCCGAGTTATCTCTAGCAAGGAATCCGTTTAACTTTCTTCTCCCGTGCTTTCCTATCCTTCAGGGTCCTGCTTAATGCCTTGGTTTTCCGCGATCGCCACTTGCTCATACTTGCATACAATAAGTGACTGTACAATAGAAGAACTCAGGTTCTTCGTTTGCCAAAGATTACCCTTGGCCAGTGGTAACGTCTACTGCAAGCAAATTGCCCGCTGCCCAACCACAATCCGTCCCGAGCCATCTCGACAAAAGAAGAGCAAGCGTCGGTGCTTTGCTTTGCTGTCAGCATGATGGCCCTCGCAGTGGCACGGCATCGCCTTGATTCGCCAGTCTCAGTAAGAGCACGTAACAGTTGGCGGTCAGCTTAGCGTTGACAAAATGCGGTCTGCAGTCTTGCACGTCGAATTGTGCACTTGAGGCGCATCTCTCACTGCTAAACTACGAGCACATCCAGTATACGGATTGTCCTTTTGTATTGTAGGTTGGCTTCTACCCTATACTATCAGGTACTCCTGTCCAAGAGTACGAATTCGTGCCATGTCATCTTGATGCTCGACTCCTAGCCCTGCTTGCTTTCTGCATCTTGGAATTCGATAACCCTTTTTGCAAACAGCCTAATACTTCTGATTTGCTTTTGCCGCTCTTCAACAATCAAACGCCATTTAAGTTTGTGCCGTTGGCGGATATCTGCCACTAGTAATAACATGGTGCTGTACTTGGAGGTACCTTGTTCAAACAGCTTCCCTTGGACCCGGACTCGCGGATTACCTGTCCCTAATGTGTGAAGCTTCGTCAAATAAGGCGACATCATCATCGTTCTCTCTTCCACCGTACAAACCCTCGAATCCAGGGGCACTCATTCCCATGGGACTTAGCTCTCGGCGGCGATATGGTCTGTGGACTGTGGCAGGAGGCTCTGTGACGAGTGGCCTATCACTTCTGAATCTCACCACTGGAGCCGTATATGACATTGGAAGTCTGCTCTGGTGTCGAGCCTCAGGCAGCTGCTCGGGGGTCTGTGGCTGACGAGTCGAAGAAACCAAGTCGTCGTACACCCGAATGCGTCTTCTCGGAGTCGACGGAACCGCACTCAACGACGCCGAATGTTCTCGAGCCTGCCGTCGAGGTGATTGGCTCTGACTTCGTGTAGAAGTACTGGGAGCGGGCGTTGGTGTTCGACGACTGACACCGGGGTACAGCTGCATGACTCTATCAATTCTCGAGGCTCGGCGGGAACCTGACCGTGTCTAAAGGTAAAATCAACGCAGTCAGCGAGCAACCTTTTTTGCCTTGTACTATTACGCGTTGACGACCGACCGACGAGCCTGAATCTCCATTGTTGTGGGTACGGATCGAGGAGCGGTGCGGGCTCGAACCGTCACCACGATGGTTTGATGTCGGCGGTGCAGGCTCATCACTGCATGAACGTCGTGTTTGAATCGTCTAGGACCGTGTCAGCGACGCGATGGCTCAAACACACTGCCTTTACCACATACCAGGTCGAATGCTCTTGCGGTCGAGGTATGCATCCTGGTAGGTCTTGCAGAATTTGTGTCATGTGAGTTCCCGGGTTTCGCCTGAGTGTCTGTTTGTCCGCGAATTTCTGGAGCGATGCTGGCGTGCCTCTCTGTTATTGACTCTTGTGAACCAGGTGATCGCTCTACTGTCATCGAAGACATTTCGACTCCAAATTCCGGGACACTGGGCGGAGTTGAGATGGAGTCGAACCCGAGGGATGGCGAAGCCAGCTGCTGCCGAGGAAGTTGAGTGTTTGCATGAGCGGTTGGCGTATCGATTGAAGCAGATGCTGCTTCCTGCCCACGCACGGAAAGGTGAGGGTAACGTTCATTTCTGCGGCCACTGTAGGCATTGAGAAGAGCTTGGATGGCAGGAGGCGAGACCGTCTCGGTGTGCGCTGGACTGGAAGATGAGCACTCCCTATTCCGCGACAACGACAACGGCTCTCTGGGCTCCTGGAGCTCCAAGCTGGAGCTGGGTTTGCGCTTCACAGTCTCTTCTGATGCGGTGTTTTCACCTCGTTGGAGGTATCGACGGTACCGACGCCGATTCTCAAAGTCTTTGACCTCTGACATGGTCAGAGATATGGATGTCGGACGAAGACGTATCATGGTGTTGACGGAAACTAGCAGACGGTCAAAGAAGGGTACTGATCAAGGAAATACAAAGGATGTGACAGAAGTCTAGAGAACTGCATGGGGACGACCATTACGAGACGCTTGGGTGGATTAGAATGGGATCAAGTAGTACTTGGGCTGCAGCAATGGATCGGGATAACATGGCCGTCTGGTGATATTGTGGCAGGTGCGAATAGCTGCAAGCGTTGCTAGACCACGGTTCCTATTTTGGTACTTTGACAGGAACATTTTAGTTTTACGATGATTAATGTCGCTGCTTCCAAATCAATCACAGCATGACCAACATACAGTTCTGCTGAATACCACGGCAGCAACTACTTCGATAAGACACTAAAGCTCCAGAGAAATTGGAAGCTTAGCAGCTGCGTCACGGGCATCAGTTCCGGCAATTCCATCTCCAACGCTGTGAATCCAGGAATGCCAATTTCAAGCGGTGCTCGATGAAGTTGCGCAGTCAGTGCCTGCCACATTGCAGCACTTGAGACGTACAAGACGGCACTGCAATGACAACCTTTTCACAGGCCGTCATCTCAAACAAGGCCTCAAGCTGGAATGCACGGGTCTGGCACAAGAGTATGAGTATGGACTTTTACTATCGAATTTATGGATCGCTGGGATAACGCAAGCTCGCGTTGGCGAATACGCACATCACTCAATCTGCTACGCAGCCAGAAAGACGGCAATAGTATGTGAATGGATACGGATATTGCGAGAGAGAGAGAGAGAGAGAGAGAGAGAGAGAGAGAGATTGATGAGGCTGATGACGAAGTGAGGCCCACCGAGATCTGGGGTCCAGTCGATAATGGAGACAAGGTAATTGGGTGCAAAAATAGAGCACAATTTGAGATATCGCGCAGCCTGCCCAGGTGAATGGACAGGAATTTGAGGTACCAGGGTTCTCGATAGGCGGCTGGCAGAGAGCCCGTATAAGATTGAAAATATTGTAGCCTTAGTGATTTGAGAATCAGATGCCGGGTGGTGCTGTGGCTATCTACAGTACTGTAGAACCCCTAGGAAAATGTCGCGTATTCCAGGGCATTTACGCGTAGTCCAGCAGCAGCAAGCCGCTCTTGCTCTGTGGCCGCCCAATTTCAAAAAGAAGCCTGCCGCATCGGCAGAGGCCAGGTATCCAGGTATCGAGGTACCCTGGTACTGTACAGGTAGCCAGGCAAAAGTTGGGGCTCAGGGCCCAGGGCCCAGAAACAAGCACGGCAACACGAGCCACCTCATTACACTGCCCTCTTGAATCTCTTTCGCACACAACCCGCGCAACACGAAGCAATCTGCCTTTGTCTGACCTGGCTCATTCTGCAGATCCAAGGCCCAGCACGCTGCAGAGGCCGACAAGAAACCTGCCAACTGCAAGAAAAAGCGCACCGCACCATACCAGACTTCACCGCGGCTTTGGGCGCAGCAGCTGCTGGCTCACCTCACCTCACCTCACACCCACTTACTCTCACTCTGTCACTGACGGCTGCATTACTCGTGACCCTGGCCAAAGCACCGACCGGGCCGCAGCGACACGACACCTTCAAACTGATCGGCAAAGCGGCGCCTCTCAATCACCTACAACCCCCTAACGCTAGCTGCTCTGCTCTTGTTCCCCAACTGCGAACCGCCAGAAACGCCCAGACTGACGACGTAGCACGCAGCACGCAGCTCGCAGCCACGCAGCAACGCAGTGCCTCATGAGCCTCTTCTATGGTTCCCTTGTTTCCTCTCACACGCTGCCTCCCACCTGTGGCTACGGTTGCGGCTGAGGGCCTAACGACGTGATACCCTGACGAGAGCGACCCCCAGTCAGCCAGCAGCTTCCGTGCCCGAATCTACTTACTCACCCACCGTCCGACCAGCAGCGTCGCAGTCACCACCAAGCACGGCGCGGCTTTTCCGACTTGACGCCCGTCCGCCATCTACACTTACCACTCCCTCACTCCCTCCGTTTTGCTTGCTTGCTTGCCCGACCCTGCCCTCGGTCGCGGTCTTGCAGCAACGGCGTACTCTGTACAGCCCATGATAACCCTCCTACTCGATACCCAGCTGACGGCACCGGCTTTCTCTTGAGCCCCACGATTCCCACGACCGAATCACTTTCCCGGTCAATACCGCTGCCATGAGCGGCGACATCAGCCTGTCAAGGGCCCTTGGCGGCCTGCGAATCGCCAATGTATCCGACGATACGCTGCCTGACGGCAACCCTCCGCAGGACAGCAGACCACCCGCCCCTGCTGGCGATGACCAACAGAATGGCCGTCCCAGCCCACAATTTCGAGACGATGCTCCCAACCAGTCCTCGGCTTCGTCACCCCTCGCTCAAACCCCTCTAGACCCTACCTCCGAGTCTCACGACCGCCGCCCGCTACACAATACCGACAGTCGTCCTACCAACGAGGCTCCTGCTCCAGCCCCTACCAGGTCTGCTGCTGATTTTGGGGATTCTCTCGGCGACGCTCGCCTTCAACGCCAGAATACCGCACCTCTCCATCCTTCTACCAGCGACCTGGAACGAGCCCAACACACCTCCGCTCGACCAGTTTCGGCCGCCTTTTCAGTGCCCAAGTCCGTGCCGCAAGACTCGGATGCTAGCTCGAACTACTACCACCCCATGTTGCGCCCCGAAACCTCTCAATCTTCAATGTTCGATGCCATATCCAGGAGTAACTCGCGATCCGTTCGAACTCCTTACGCAGGACCGATTCCGCAGAGAGTGCCCAGCCAGAGGGTCTACAATCCTGACGCAATGCGCGACTTGCCGCCAGGTGTGGCTCCTCCCAGAAAGAGCTCTAGGAACCAGGGCGGAGGCTATGCCAATCCGCCTCCCGGCGTCATGGTGTCCTCGCAAAGCGGTGGCAATTTTGGTCCCCAAATGCCTGCACCCGGTAACCACGAGGAATGGCAGGAGCGAGGCGCTGCCGTGAGCGTGAGACGAGAAGTGGACGCCGAAGGTAGAACCGTGCTTCGCACAAACAGAAAGGGAGTTAAGGACTTCAAGTTTGACCGAGTCCTGGGCGAGGGCTCCTACAGCACTGTGTTTCTGGCCACCGACCGTAGTAACAACCTCGAGCATGCTGTGAAGGTACTGGACAAGAAACACATTATCAAAGAAAAGAAGATCAAGTACGTCAACATTGAAAAGAATACGCTCAATCGCTTGACTGAACACCCCGGCATCGTCAAATTATTCTACACCTTCCAAGACGAACGATCTCTCTATTACGTTCTGGATCTTTGCAGCGGAGGAGAATTACTGGGTGTGCTGAAGCGGACGGGCACCTTTGACATCGATTGTACGCGCTTCTACAGTGCTGAGATACTGGACGCGATCGACTACATGCACTCTAGAGGAGTCATACACCGCGATCTGAAGCCAGAGAATGTGCTTCTGGACAGCGGCATGCATGTCAAGATTACTGACTTTGGCACCGCAAAGCTGTTGCCGGATCCTAGAGACCCCAACCCCCCGCCAGACGATGCTTCAGATGATGGACGGGCTGCCTCATTTGTTGGCACGGCCGAATATGTGAGCCCTGAGCTTTTGACGGATAAGAGCGCTGGTAAGGCCAGCGACATCTGGGCTTTCGGCTGCATCGTCTACCAGCTCCTTGCTGGACGCCCACCCTTCAAAGCCGGCACCGAGTACCTGACCTTTCAGAAGATTGTGGGCTTGGAGTACGAGTTCCCTGCTGGCTTTCCACCTGCCGCCCGCGACCTTGTTGAACGTTGTCTAGTCCTGGACCCTGCCATGCGCTTGACTGTCGAGCACATAAAAAACCATGAGTTCTTTGATGGAATGAGGGTCAACAGGCTGCTGTGGAAGCAAAAGGCGCCACGACTTCGGCCCTATGTCCCACCTGCCCAAGAGCCCCACATCATTCAGTTGAATGGTGCTTCAAGCTCTTCCTTGCCTGCATCAAGACAATTGCCTTCTGCAGGCAACGGTGCCACCCGGCCCAGTCGAATCATCACAGAGCTGCCTCCACCCACGCAGCTGGACATTGAGTGGTCACCAGTCCTGACCAGGTCAAATGAGCGAATCCTTAAGCTGGGAGATTTGATTGTCACATCCTCACCCATTCCAAACAGTCCTCACAGCAAGCAGGATCATGACACGCATCGTAAGATCTCAAAGTTCTTCTCGGGCAACACTCTGAAGAAGAAGCAGAGACTGGTGATGGTAACTTCCAGTGGCCGCATTGTGCTGGCTCCTGCCGGTGGCGGAGAGAAGAAGGCCAAGCTTGAGATCTCGTTGCTGAATGCAGACTGTGTGTGGCGCACCCAGCTTGACAACAAAGGCCAGGTGAACTGGTCTGTTGACTCAGTAAGTCTTGTTCTGGACTCTGCTGGCCCGTGACACCTTGCTAACACCAGACTTTTAGAACGGCACCCACTACCTCTTTGAGCAACCCAAGAGCTCGTCCTCTCTGAGTGTCGATGCCGGCACGGCACATGACTGGGTGGAGGCTATGGAGAAGGCCAAGGACCTTGCCATTTCCCAGGATCTCATGGGCTCATATAACAGCGACAATGGATACGGAGACATGTCGTCTTCCATGTCGTCCAGCCCTAACAACACCATCTCGCGCTCTATGCAGTTCCCTGAAGGAGGTTTTGGTGTAAGCGACCGAGCTGGAAGGCACCATCTCAGCAAGAGTCAGGCCAGCCTCGACGACCCACAGCAGACAAAGAAGAGCCACAGGTTCAGCAAACGCCAGTCAAAGAATGGCCTGGGCACTGCAGCTTTCTAAAGTGGCCTCTACTTATTGTTCCCAAGGTGTTTCACTTGGTCTCTGAGGGGCTGTACCAGCATGACCATGCTGATCTCCATCCTCCAGCATTTTGAGACCACACTTTGAGGGCACTTGAAGGAAAACAAGTGACGTATCCTAGGCCACGATTCCTCAACATTTTCCCTTTCTCCTTTTTCCTCTTATTCTTCACTATCTTTATTTTTGTCTGGTTGGAGTTTGTTTGATGCGCTCTCCTCGGCATTTTCTGGCGTTAGCAGGCGAAAAGGGAGTGGCTATTTGTGCTCTGCTTCCGAGATGACAGCCGGCGAAATATTTCTCTCTTCTTGCGCAAGAAGAATGGAACAATAGCCTTCAGCGCCCCGTTTGATATGCTTGTTAGGTTTGGCAGGGGAGGACTTGGCTTCTTCTCGGATCTTGGCTGCCCAGCCAACGCACCATTGGTGCTTCTTGCACCATTCAACTAACCTGCAGCACTTTTTCTCAAGTGGAAGAGCTCCCTTGTGGGCTAAGCTGATTGTTCCTTGCCTTCTTGTTTTGTTTCTATTACTTTTTTCCTTTGTTACATGGCTAGGAGGCCTCTTTACCGGTAGGAGGAATCGCCTGCTCTGGAATGTACAGCAGTTCTTTAATCGGCATCTGGTGAGCGCGGCGTCGACTTGACCGGATACGTGGCGTGCTTGGGAGGGAAATCAGACAGTGCACTAAGAGCGGATATCCTGAATCGAGAGCTACATTTGCCCAGATTTGATGACACGCGTGATTGTAATGTGTTCTTGAGGGTCCAAAAACGCTGCAAGTCGGGCGATTCGGTTGTGAAATGGATTTGATGTTTTGATCCATCCCAGTCTATCAGTAGAATGTACCCAAGTATCCAAGTATCCATGTACCGTTCGCGATCTGGCGCGTCAGCCTGGCACGCACGGGCCACGCAGTCAAGGTGGCTAGCAATGTACACTTTTCCGAGTCTCCATGTTCGCTCGATACGCGGTCCCTTCTCGTCGCCCAAATCGCCCCGGCTCTAGTTCCCACCACTCCATCCCGGCCGGTTCGCGTTCTCTTCGCAGTTGTGAATTGCCAGACCGACCACCGCAAGGCTATCCAGTCGAGCAAGCATCGCAGAGAAAAAGCGGACCCACACACCGATCCCCCGTCAGTCAGTGTGCAAGGCCGTCACACTCGCCGACAAGACATAGCAAAGCGCATCCAAGCAAGCGCGCGCGCAAACACGCCGGGCTCGAAAGCCAAAGCCAGCAGCAGCATGCAGGCGCAATACCGCCCGCAGTTCCCACAAAATGTGGCCCAGAGACCGCCGCATGGCGCTGCTCCGCGCCGTGGAGGCATCGGTAAGTCTTCTCTGGTCTTTTTGACTGGCCTTGGCCTGCCTCGCCATGACACGGCAGTTTGTGATGATGATGGTGATCAGCGATGCCTCGAATGCTTGCTTCAAAGAATTCCCACGTGGTGTTTTGGCCCCGTTGCCCGCGCGCGTGTGGTTCAATAGGCGTCCCTGGGCCACGGGCTTTGCTGTTGTGCCTGACTGATCCCTGCGGTTTGACTCGTTCAAGTAGACGGGCGACCCAACGGGATCCATTCCCTGGCCCTCCACCGGGTCCAAATCTAGCCTCTTTCTGGCGTCCCGAGTCGTTCTGCGCGTCCACTCGTGACGACGAAAGCATTGTTCCGTGGCCCTCAATCACACCCACGCAGCTCGTCCTCGTTCCCAACTTTGGCCCTGGGGCCTGACCCTCCTTCGCAACAAATTGTTCCTCCAAGCAAACAAGCAGGCATACACATCAAACAAAGAGTCAATGGCACCGACTAATAGCATGGCCTCACGGGCCAAAGCAGGGCCCATGATGACCGCCCACCAGCAGGGCCACCTCCCCGCGGCGCCCATTAGCGCGCAGCAGCAGGCCGAGAGGCACCAACAGCAGCAAGCCGCCTTTGAACGCGCCAAGCTGCGCGCCCGCAAGCCCACCGACAAGACCATGCCCGACGGCGTCGAGGACTGCGTGGTGAGCGACGGCGTTCAGCGATACCGCGAGCTGAGAGACTTTGAGAGGAGGCTGGACGCCACGATCACGCGCAAGAGGTTGGATGTCATCGACTCAGTGGGAAGGAACGCAAAGGTATGTTGTGACGACTCGCTATATGGGAGAAGAAATTGTCGCAAGGCAAATCGATGCTGCTGTTACGGTTGGAAATGCTGACTGGATGGTTTTGGGGGGGGGAATTCAGAGATTCAGGACCATGCGTATCTGGATCACAAACACCGTCGAAGACCAGGTTTGGCAGAGCGGCGACCTGAACCCAGATAGCTTTGACTTCTCGACGACGAACGAATCCTCTTTCCGCGTCAAGATCGAAGGCCGCCTGTTGGACGACGACAGCGAAATGGACACAAAAGATGAAGAAGACGAGGGCCAGGAGGGCGACGAGGACAAGATGGACACGGATGCGCCCGCCGAGACCAAGCCCAAGGCCATCGAAACCAAAAAGGTGCCTCAACCCCGCATGTCGTCTTTCTTCAAGGCCATGACAGTCGACTTCGACAAGAGCAAGATGCGCCACGGTGCCGAGCAGACCGCCGAGTGGAAGAAGCCGGATAGGATTGCCAACTCTGCCAATCCGCCTGCTGCGGCCGAGTTTGACGAGCTGACCTTTAAGCGCAACGGTGATGAGAACATGAACATCACAATCAACCTCTACAGAGACGAGGCGCCAGAACGCTTCGAGCTGAGTCCAGACTTGTCGGACATTGTGGACATGACCACCGCCACGCGATCGGAAATCGTCATGGGTCTGTGGGAGTACATTAAGCTCATGGGTCTGCAAGAAGACGAGGAGAAGCGACACTTCCGCTGTGATGAGCAGCTCCACAAGGTTCGTGACACTCACACACTACTTCAGATCTTCTCGATCCACGACCAGGCAGAACTAACTACTAGCCTTTTTACCACCAGATCGTCCCGAGAGACCCAGGCCTCATCCCCGAGTTGCAAAGCTACATAACCCCCCATCTGCGCCCTCTGCCTCCCGTCAAGCTGGCCTACACCGTCCGCGTCGACCAAGAATTCCACAAATCTCCACAACCAACCATCTACGACGTGCGCGTCCCCGTCGGCGACCCTCTGCAAGCCCGCCTCGCGCAATTCCTCTCGGACCCACAATACACCACCATGCTCCAACAGGTCAAGGGCCTAGACGACCAGCTCGCTGTCATGGTTCAGGCAATCGCCGACTCGAAATCCAAACACACCTTCTTCAAGTCCCTCAGCACGGACCCGACAACCTTTGTGCGCAGCTGGCTCTCGTCGCAGAAGCGGGATCTCGAGGTTATTGTTGGCGAAGCGCCTCGCGGCGGTGGGGAGGAAGCTACGGGTGATGAGTGGCGGCGTGGCGGGCCAGAGAGTATGTGGACGACGCAGAACGCGCGCGAGTCGGTGCAGTATCTGCTTACGCGGCGTCTGTAGCGTGCATACCCAAGGAAAGTGAGAATCGAAGAGGAAAGGGAAGAAGAAATGGTAAGGGCAAAGCGTAAAGAAGAGGGGGTGGTGGTGGTGGTGGTGACAGAGTCGACACTGCTTGTTGCAGGAATGAAAATGGGAATGAGGCTGTGGAATGATTGTGTGTGTGAAAGAAGTAGGAAGAGCAGCAGAAGCAGCAGAAAACGACGCAGACGCAGAAGAAGCCAGCAGCGCCTGTCGAAAGCAACGCGTACGACCGCGACACCTTCACCAGGGGGTTAGCGAGGGCCGCGTCCAAGTAGCAGCATGTTGTGTCATCATTTAGCCAGAGTCCTCGACTTCATTCATCCACGAACGGAGGAAAGAAGATGGTAGTACTCTAACCCTGCAAAGAGAGAAACTGGGGCAAGAAGGAGAGGCATGTTAATATACGGAGGATCGAAGACCACAAGTCAAGGACGTGCTTGGAACTCAAAGCGCTGCGTTACTCAGTCAGTCACTGTCTTGTTAGAAACTCGAGAGGAAGGTTGAAGAGACACAAACATACAAGCAGCGGTTGTTGAGATCCCACAAATGCGAAAGAATTCCTGCTTAAAGTTGCAGTCAGAGGGAATGGAAGAGGAAGAGCAAGAAGAAGCATCTGTAAGATCTCAGATTTGGCTATCATTATCCTTAGCACGGCCCAGTCAGCGTGTCAATAAAATGGACAAGTCTCTAAATAAGAAGCAAAACAAAGTCAAGGCCGGGAAAGGTTTGGCTCGACACGTTGTACTACAGCGAAGTGATAAAACCCAGTCCAGGTCTCTATGAAATACTGAGCTCAAAACTTATGAGACCGATTATCAATCGATTTGACTCGATGCTACACATCAGACTGGCTCACCCCTTGAACGAGATAGTAACACATGGAAAACCAAGAACTGCAAACTCAAGAATCAAAATTGGATTTCTAAGCACAATATGTAGCTCCACCAGATTCACGCATATTTACACCCTCCAGCATACACGTTAGCATGTTTCCAACATGCATGTATTCCCATCGTTGTGGTTTTTATGAAAACAGTCTGCATATGTGAACACTGTAGCCCAGTCCTCGTTTCCATAACCTCAAAGCATCAAGATATCTTGATGGATTTGTCTAGGACTGCCATGTATTGGAAATGGTGGTTGCAGTTGCGCACGAGGCGCCAATGGTGACGGTGTGGTTGGGGTCCGACTCCCAAGTGACGGAGCCGTCCGTGGCCACGTTGATGTACTTGTACTGAATGACCTGGCCGGCAGCCAGGTTGATGGTGACGGACCATAGCGGGTTGCTCGATGTGTACGAGTTGGCATTCAGGGCAATGGCGTCGCTCGTGTCCCAGTCGCCCAGCGCGGCAATGTCACCCGAGATTTTGATGGTTTCGCCGTAGGTGGTGGTCACAAGATCGTCAAAGGTGACGGCAATAGTGGAAGCAGCTGCGCAGGCCGTGGACGTCTGGGTGCCGGTTGTTGTGGTCTTGGCGCTGGTGGAAGCAGTCGTAGTGGGGACAAGAGTCGCTGTGGTGGTGTATCCGGACTGAGGTGTCTGAGAGGCTGGGAACGCGGTCGATGTAGCAGAGGTGTAGGAGCCGACAACGGAGGTGGCAGCGCAGGTGCCGGGAACAGCGTCACCAGTGCCGACCCAGGACGCAGGGCTGATGCCGTCGCGACGGTTGGCAGCCGAAAGGAAGGCAGCGTAGGACCATGTCAGGTCGTAGGCGGAAAGAGGGGTGCCGTCAGTCTTGCTGAATTGTTCGGACAGAGAGCCATTGGTAGCAGCATAGGTGGCGACAACATTCACGTAACCATCAGCGTAGGTGGAGACGGCGTCGTATAGAGTAGTGTAGGTTGAAGACGTGGACTCGTACGTTCCAGCAGTGATGGAAGAGTCAAAATCCCGGAAAAAGGCCAGCGAGGTCGACGTGACCTGAATGTAGCCCTGGGACCTCCAGACAATCAAAGAGTCGTAGAGCTGCTCGGCGGCAGCCAGAGTGCACAGGTACCATGGGTTGCCGCCCTGGTATGAGTCCTCGGGGTAGCGGCCTACAGCAACGGCCGTGCCCTCTGCGATTCCGGAGTTGATGCTGTAGACGGAGCGGAACGAGTCGGTGACGACCTTGTGGTTGGCGAGGGCCTTGTCGCTGCAGGGCTGGAAAGTAGCCTCGTCACATCCGACGGCTGGGTCAAAGGTACTGATGGAGCCAAGCAAAGTGTTGGCGTCCTTGCCAGTTCTGCCGTCGTTGGTGTTGATGTTGGCAACAATGAAGCCGCTGGACGAAGACCAGAAGCTCTGCAAGAAGCACAGAATCTCGGGCGCAACGCTGGTGTAGGCAGTGGACGACTTGCTCAGCGCGGATGCAAGCGTGGCTCCCTGGACCAGGGCTCGGTGCTGGTTGGCAATGGTAAAGAAGGAACTGCCGCTGACTTCCTCCCACAAGTCGTAACCGGTCTGGTTCCTGCAATGGGTTGTCTTAGTCCATGGCTTGGGGCCAACCACTCTTGGAGAGACTGCAAGCTTACCAGTACTCGGCAACGTAGTTCAAGTCGTTCTGGATGATGGGCCACAAGATGCTGGTGACAGTCGAGGTGTAGCCATTGTCGATGAGCCAGTTTGCGTATGTGATCAAGGCAATGGATCGAAGAGCCGGACCGTCTCGTTGTGGCCGTCCTGGAAGTGAAGTCAGCTTGGCATAGCCACCGACAAGACATGCACAGTGCGGCTATCGAGTACGACTTACCCCAAGAGCCGGTAAAGGCCGTCTCGTCCACATTGAACTTTGGCTCGCCAAGACCAAGACCGCCGTCCGTGAGGTCACCCGAGGGGTTGGAGACGCCCTGCAACTTGGCCTGGGCGCCCGAGTAGTTCTCAATCTCGGTCTGCAGAGTGGTGTTGTAGTCGTAGGCAAAGGTGTCAATGACCTCCTTGAAGGTCAGGGCCGAGTCTCGGGTCCAGGTGTAGAAGTAGTCTGGGTTTGTGCTGTCTGGGCTGGCAATGACAATGCCCGAGGCCACGCCCGCAGCATAGCAGCCCGTCGAACCAATGTTGCAGAGCAGACGGCTCAGGGCAATGGGGCTCTCGGTGGCGACAAAGGTGTCGACCGAGCGCTTGTAGATCTCGCCTTGGACGCGACTGGCATCGGGGCGACCGAGGACAGACTGCAAGGCATAGGTGCCGAGCAGGACGAGCGAAGACAGGCCGTGCATGATGGGCTGGTCAGACGAGAAGAAGCTGGAGCTGGAGCTGGAGCTGGAGCTGGTCAGGTTGGCCTGCGAAGATGGAGGAAGCGGGAATGATGAAGCCATGGTGGGCAGCTGCACGGCCGACTATTTGTACTCGCTCGAGGACGGAGGGTCGCAGTCGAGAATCGTCCCTAGTTGGCTGTCGCCTGTCGATGTCAACATGCGTGCAAGGATGGAACTTGGCGCACCCCAGATTCGGCCATCACGAGCTTGCTTGCCTGGAGGGTTGCTTGCATTGCAGTGACAGAACGACCGACATCAAGCCGGCCTGGCACGTCGACCGACTTAGGCAGGTGGGAAAAAGCGTGGGCGCGGCGCGATGCGGTGCGGTGCGGTGCGGTGCGGTGCGAGCGATGGAGGGAAGGATGAGCAGGAATGGGCGAGGAGTCAGAACCGCAAGGGCCAGCACGAGGCTGGTGTAGCAGCAGTAGCAGCAGTAGCAGCAGTAGCAGCACCAGCACCAGCACCAGCACCAAGTCATGACACGACTCTTTGGCGGGGCTTGGTCTGCGCTGGCAGCAGCAGGCTAACGTAGGTACCACGTACCGCTGCCCGCCCAATGGGAAGATGCCCAGCCCCAAGGCTGCCCCACGGGCCGACTGCGGACCATACTTGGACTTTGACATGGGGCACACCGCACTCTTGGCCAGCGAGAAACCACCAGCTTCGATCTGGCCCATGCGATGCCATCCTGTGAGGCCTGCTGCCCTGGCGTCGCTGTGCAATCGGCCCGTCCGTCAAATGCTGCACGTCAGGCTGCAGCCCGCCCAAGAGCCGCGCCTCGATAGTGAAATTAAGTTGGCAGTGGGGATTCCGGGGTTGCCCCAGAACAGCAACCACGGCACCACCCCTGAAATCGCGGGGAAGCTCGCCTGGAGCCACAGCGCTGGTCAGGGGGGGTTGTTCCCCACCCCCGCCCTTCTCCAAGCACCATTTACTGGACCCCTGAGCAGCAGCAACAACAGCCACGGCAACATCTTTCCCTCCCAGCGCCGGCCAGCCGAGCCCAACTCGGGCAGCGCCCCGGAACAGACCCGGACCCACGTCGGTGTTTTTGGCCACGTAAAGACACCTCGTGAGCGTGCATGTCCAGGGCCTCGCCCGCAAGACGGCCTGGCAATGCAACCGCACTCGCCCACACTACAGCCTAGCCCACGACCGTCTCCTCGACTTCTCCACACCTACCAAGTTTTGTTGGAGGAATCGCGAGCCGCAACTCCATGGAAAAGGGCCGAGTCGACGCCGTGATAGCATCATCTTATAGTCGTGCGAGCCGCCCACCACAGCAGCTCGCAGAGAAGCACTAGCATGGCCATCACCACGCTCGGCCTGTACCGCAAGTGTACCTGGCTGCAATATACCACAGCAAGGCAATACCTCCATCATCCATGTGGGACTTGTCAAGCGGAAGATGCCGCCGCTACTTGACGCGCCACAATAGCCCAGCTCATGAGCAACCAGACCAACGACCAGCCTTCCCTCTCTGGCTGGTGGATGCAACAGTACTAAGGACCCTCGGTCGTGATCCGGCCCGGACCTTTGCCCCTTTCATAGAGCCAAGCAGAGCACTGGCGCATTATGCCAATCTAAACCGAACTCGAGCAGGGAACATCAGGTTGGCCGGCCTCATAGGTCGGCAATTTCGACGGACCGTGTGGGGCATGGCGCCCTCCAGAGCCTTGACTGCCTCGCCCAGGCTCAGGCCCAAGCGAACCGGAGGTCTGCGTTGAATTGCAAACTCCTGAATCGCTCGGGAACCTGTCGATTGGAAAAATTGATAACCTGGGAGAAAAATAGCGAGATGGCTCACTGAAAGAAGAACAAAAAATTCAAACTGCAGCAGCAAAACCAGCCCTGGAGTCCGCCACAGGCAGACTAGAGGAATGACTGGGCACAAATCCGGAATTTGCATTTCGTAGGTGACAAGATCAAAAGACATGTGAAAATTTGCGGGTTGATATGTTTGTACCATTGTGGAGTAAGCAACCCCCCTGCGCCCACTCCACTTTTCTGGGCAACCCCAGCCAGTGCTTATGTAATCCAACCGCGACGACGTCAACCTCAATCCATTGTTGGGCGCTCGCATTTTGCCAATCTTCAGGCTTTCAAAGGCCCCAACTCCCAACGTCGGCGCCTGTCAGCCACCAGAAATATACCTCATCACAATTCCTCACGCCTAGCAAGCTCACCATGGACGCAAATACAATCGAGGAGCTCAACAAGGTGCGCAAGGCCATGGGCCTGAAGCCATTGCCTGTGCCTAACGCCGCCGGCCCTGCCACCACTACCACCGCCACCGACCCGGCCGACGAGGAAGAGCCCGCCAGCACCATCGAGACGCGCGAAGCCGCAGCGGGCGACAACTACCGCAAGGTTCTCGAAGCCGAAAAGAACAAGCGCGACCGCGAGGCGCGGCTGGCTGCCATCAAGAGGGAGCGCGAAAAGGCGCAGCGCTTCGCCACGCTCAATGGCAAGGGGCTTGGTGACTTGGATGATGAAGAGGCCGGGGAAGCCGACGCCAAGGCCTGGCTCAAGGGTATGAGGAAGAAGCAAAAAAAGATTGCCGAGGAGCGGAGGACCGAGGAGGAGAAGGAGGCTGCTGCGAAGGCTGCGGCTAGGGCTGCGCAGTATTCGGCAAAGGACTTGGCGGGCGTCAAGGTTGGCCATGACATGACCACTTTGCTCGACGGTGATGACCAGATCCTCACGCTCAAGGATAACACTGTGCTGGATGAAGAAGACGACGGAGATGAGCTTGAGAATGTGGATATGCGGGAGCAGGAAAAGCTAAACGAGAAGCTGGACCTGAAAAAGAAGAGGCCCGTCTACGACCCCAACGCCGTTGACGATACGGGCGAGCGCAGTATCCTCGCCCAGTACGACGAGGAAATCAGCGGCAAGAAGAAGAAGACTTTTACTCTCGACACATCAGGCACGATAGCCGACCTGGCCGATATCCTAGAGGGACCAGCCACAAGAGGCGAGAAAAAGACGATCCAGAACCTCGACCTGGATATCATGACCGATGCTCCTGTGTCAGACTACCTCGATCAATCCGAAATCAAAGTCAAGAAGCCGAAGAAAAAGAAGAAGGCCAAGGTGACCCGCCAGCGAGACGACGAGGACGTCCTGTTCTCTGTGGACCAAGCGCCAGATGGTGAGGACGCCATGGAACTCGACCTTCCTGTTGCCAAGAAGCGCAAGGCTGCAGACGACACTTTTGGAGACGATGACGACTTGCAGAACTCCCTTGCCCTTCAGAGAAGACTGGCTCTCAAGAAGCAAAAGCGCACGCGGCCACAGGACATAGCGAAGCAGCTCAAAGCAGAGGCCGAACAGGATGCCGAGAATGGCGAGCCGGAGGTCGAGCAGGGAGGTCTCGTCGTCGACGAAACGACAGAGTTCCTCAGCGCCATCAACAAGCCCGAGAGTGATGATGAAGCACGACCGCGGAAAAAGTCCAAGTCGAGGGAGCCTGTCACCAAAATGGACGATGATTCAGACGACGAGATGGAAAACGCACCCCAAATCAAGCAAGAAGTCTCCGAGGCAGCAGGGTTGGAAGCCGTCGAGGACCTGACAACAACTGGTGTCGAAGAAGAAAAATACGTCGCACAAGGCATAGGGGCCACACTCGCGCTGCTCAAAGAACGGAACATCATCGATGCGAGCACACAAGGCGCTGAGAAAAATGAGCACTTTCGGCAACGAGAGCTCTTCCTGGCAGAACAGTCGCGGCTCGTTGCACAGGTCGACGAAGACGCCAAGCGACAGCGTGAGCGCGACCGCACCAACGGCTTCCTGGACCGCCTCAGCGCCCGCGACCGCGAGGAATACGCTCGCAAGCAAAACGCCGAGCGCGAGTTCAAGCTGTCGAGTATCCGTGCCAATTTGCTCAAAAAGTACAAGTTCAACGTGGAGCTCAAGTATGTCGATGAGATGGGTCGCCACCTGAACCAGAAGGAGGCTTTCAAGGAGCTTTCGCACCAGTTCCACGGCAAGACGAGCGGCAAGGGCAAGACGGACAAGAAGCTGTCCAAGGTCGAGCAAGAGAAGCGTCGCATGGCGGCCAGTATTTTCGACGCGAGCCAGGAGGCTGGTATGTCGAATGCCACGGCGCAGCAGACCAAGAAGCGGAAAGAAGCCGGTGTCAGATTGGCCTGAAAAGACAAGATTGGACATACGATGACAACGACGGGGTCGGGGGACTTGATACGATGAAAGAAGAAAGCGAAACAACTATAAATTACAGACCGTTATGTTGGAATGCAGAGACCAAAGGTGCTTCTTACCCTGCCTTGTGCATTCTCTTTTTTTCCTCTTCCAAATTGCTTAAGATAATCTGTGCTGACATGGTGAAGGCATCGAGTCTAGCTTTCCGCTGGGCAGGTGAGAACTTTTCCTTGTGTTGAAACCACTAATTGCTCGTGTCGGCTCTAGGTTCACCGTGTGCAATTCTCTTCGTCCTTGGTGTAACACCCGTATTACTTTGTTGTTTGCATGGTAATGGTAAGTCACGATGCGTATCTGGTCCATTGCTACACCAGCTAGCACGTAGTATCATGTAGTATGCCTATTCGCTAATCGCTGCTTTTCTTTACGTTGCGGTCGGGGAAGAGATCCCACAACTCCAATTTGTTTTTCAGCCTCTAGGCTCTTGCCTTGGATAGTACATGGCTTGTCCCTTGTGTGCAAGTGTTGATTCTAGGATGTCTTGTAACTTTACATTCACTTGCTTTTTGCCAACAATAGGAAATACCATTGACGCTATTATGTTTATGACACCAGAGATCCTCATTTATGCCAACCTACACACCGTCACCACTCTCCATTCACTCGTCATCATCCGACAAGAAGCCCAAGTCAATGTAACCAAAACCATCGATATAGATCAACAACGAGGCTTCACTGTCCCTGTCACTGTCCTTGGGCCTAGACTCAGTCACAGTCACAGGCCCAGTAGTAAAGTCACAGTCAGAAACAAAGGCAGCACCACAGTCGCAGCAGCAGCAGCACTGCACCTGTACAATCTGCGAATCGGGCTGGTTGAATGACAGCGGAGAGGAAGAGGAAGAAGACGCTTGTCGATGATCATCATCGTAGTGGTCGTCGTAGTATCCGTGCTCGAGACATAGAGTGCTGATTAATGCTAGATCATCATCATCACCGTCATCGTCACTGTCGACTTCGGTTTCGCAGCAAGGACAGAAGTAGCAGCCACAGCAGCCACAGCAGACGTGACACTGGCACTCGTGAATCATGTCAGGAGTAGCAAGGGGAGGAGTGGAGGACTGGTGTTGCTGCTTTTGCCGTGGCAACGAGCGAGCGAGGATCTCGTTGCAGATGTCGTTAAAGGTGATCTCGGGATACTCTGCCTGCACGCGTGCGTAAAGCTCAGCTAGGTCTGAGGTTTCGACTTGGAGGGCTGCGATGGCCTCAGTGAAGGCCCGGCTGGGGGTGAAGGGGATTTGGAAGTGAAGCATTCTGCAAAGCTTTGTGGATAGTGTGATTTGGGGGGAGGGGTGTTCCCGTTGAAGTATAGGTATCAGGAGTTTGTGCGATATGGGAACTTACCGGTTGTTCGTTGGTGTGTTTTGTGCTATGATCGATGTTCATCAGGCAATCGGAAGATCTGTGCATGACTTAGCCAGGGGTATAGAGTAAAAACAAGGAACTACATCGCAATTTATAATGATCTTGTTTTTTTTTTTTTTTTTTTTTTTTTTTTTTTTTTTTTTTTTTTTTTTTTTTTTTTTTTTTTTTTTTTTTTTTTTTCTCGATTGCAATCAGGCTTTACGAATAGCACAATTTGTGACGCCAATACTTGTAAAGTAATCTAAAGGGTTTTAAGAGGTATCAAGATAATGAACAAACACCCAAGGGTTTCAGCACATGGGAATGTAACAATGGTTTTGTGTGCTAAGTTGCTGAGCTGTGTGTCAAAGGACTTGGAGTTGCAGAGACAATGCCCATTGATTCGAATCATAGAAGGGGAATTTACGGGCTGGGATAAGTGACTACTTGTTTGTTTGTCTATTTTGGATGGACGGAGACAATGTTCAATAATCAGCATCACTACTGGTAAATTCTGTACTCCATACACAGGTATGCAAGATCACTTGTTTCTGCGTTTTAGAAATCCGAGTGCCAAGAAGGAGAATTTGACGGATCGTTGCTCCAGTTGTTTTGAAATTGTATGCGGCGCAAGTCCTTTGTCATGGTTGGTGTGAATTTGGTCTGGATCAGTGAAACTGATGTATTGTCAAATGTAATGTCAAATCCTTGAAAGCCAACATAGAGAGCATTGTTCTCGAGACTGCGGCACTATTAATTCGGTATAAACGTTCTAATTTTATGTTTATTGTGATTATTTTAGTATTTGGAACCTACAGCATACTCGAACACAACTAAATGCTAGTTTCTTTGCATCGACAAGTTGAATAACAATAACAACAGTGACACTTCATGATTTATACGTCTCCATTTCTTAGTGTTTGCCTGTATGGCCCTTGTGATGAGTCGAGCTCGAATAGTGCTGACTTGACGAGGACGAGCCACGGTGACCTTGACGACTCGAAGACCCAGGATTCGAAGATGACGGTGTTGGCCTCGTCATTGGTCTTGGTCGAATTGGAAACGCACCACCCTGCAATTGCTGCTGTTGCTGGTGTCGTGGCTGCTCCTCCTCCTCCTCCTCCTGCGCTCGCTGTCTCTCGGCTCGCCCCTGGCGAAATGCCTCCCACTCCTCTCGCGTCTTCCAGTAAGGGCTTTGCGGACCGTACGGCGGAAACCCATCCATGACAGTCTCCATGGCATCCGCCAGCGCGTTCATCGTGTGGACTTCCTGTTGAATCTTCTCCTGCTCGAGGCGCTCCGCGAGTCGCTGCGCAGCAGCCTTGCGCTCATAAATTTTGTTCTCCCACACAGCCCGCAGTAAATTCTTTTGGGCAATGAGTACGTACTCGGCATTGTTCCAAGGGCCATTATCGGTCTCATCCTCATACAACCTATCAATTTCCTGGCGCTGCTCCTCCATGACTTCCAGGTCGGCCTTGTCAATAAACTTGCTAAAAGACCAGTTGTGGATCATGGTCTCGATGTCCTTCTTGATGGAGAATATGGCAGGCAGCGTCGTACCGTTGTTGCGCACCGGGTACTCACAGGCTGGGCAGTACCGGTCGAGGCCAGAGGTCAAGTCTGCTCGCCATTCTGAATCGCTTGCCTCGGGGTCGTGGGTAGGTGGAGGAGGTGGACACACGGGTCTGTGTGGATTCTCATGTTTGCGTCTGCAGCGCTGGATTCTGATGTTTTGTGGGTGTTCCCAGCCGCCGGCGAGGATGAACTGGCCGGTTTGGGCGTCTTTACGTCGGTCTGGGTGTTTGCATACAGAGTATGCTTGGTAGCTGTTTGTCGGCAGGGTTTAACAATAGTCAGCCGGTGAAGGAGAGAGACTGATGGATGGTTGGAGAGGGAAAGCTAGTAAACATGAACAAGAACTTTTGATGCTAATCAGCGAGACGAATAGCCAAACCTACTAGTAATAGCACATGTTGATCAATGACTTCTTGACTTATCCTCGTGCGAAATCGATATAGGATTCCACACATAGTCTTCCGGACCAAGCAATTGACATTTTGAGATCGTACTTTGAAGGCTTTTATAGACATTGAACCTGGTATGTAGCCATTTCCAGCGAGCCTGCTTTCACTGCAAAATGTTCACCACCTTGAATATCGATACTATGCTGACTGATGAACATGACTTATGAGCCACATAGATATTTCTTGTGCTGGGATTGAATGTATGCTTCGAATAAACACGCTCGGCACTCGACAGCCGCCGTCACTCGATCTTGAGTATCATGTATCTGCGTCGGAACCAGCATACTTACTTACTTACAGCAAAGATAAACTCCGGCATGGGGATACCGTGACATGCTGTTCCTATACGCGACATGTCGTGGACCGGGACGTCACGTATCCATCGTTAGACAGAATGGTCATGTATCACGTATGTAATTAAACCAGTTCCTCACCAGCATGCACTATGTAAATCCAAGCTACATGTATAATGATGCAGGAATCCGAATTGAAGACTCAATTGCCGGCCTCCATCATGGTTTTGACATGTGTATTGGTGAATGAGAATGGCAGTCGGCATCAAGCAGGCTAGCATCTGTCAAGCATGCACTTGGTTGGGTTCCCGAACCAACCAGTACCCATCTCCTTGGGTCCGCATTACACCCTGTCCACTTGATGAAAGCCATAATGATTGGAGCATATGTGATCCCGTGTCCCATGCAGAAAAGGAGGGAGGCGGATCGTTGGTTTTCACTGGGAGACAGCATGCGATATGCACCAATCCCTTCTTCCTGTGTTGTCTTGCTTTTATTGAAGCGGTTTACAATGGTTAAGGCAGGCTCTGGATGTACCAGCAGTATGTCAAGTCGACCCGTCTCTCGAATGGAAACTTCCGAAACAAAGACAAGAACACAGTTCGTCATTTCGTTACTTTTGTTGGAAAATACGCAATGCGAGAAGCTATGCTCGGTCACTCAAGGCTGGCAAAGCCGTCACTGGGTGACGGGGAATGGGAAGAAAATCAGTAGATGGAACCATCATTATAACACCATGCGTCATTACGTTGTTCTTACAGAAGAAAAGAAATGCGACAGGCCATGTCTAGTTACTGAAGGCTGCCGAAGACGTCTTTGCTTGGCTACGAGTAGGAACGTTGAAATCTGGCAGATGAATGGGGAACATCACTGGTGATAACAAATAAGTTAGCCAAGCAATAAGTACTGGGAAGGACATGTAGAGTTTCTTTCATACGCACTCATCCACTAACAGACCAGAAAGCTTAACCGTAACAGTACCAAACTGTATATGTATTACGAGCTTAAGCTCATCATCAACCCTTCTCAAGTCTCCTCAACCTCGCAATACGGGTCCGAGCATGTACGTCTTCATACATGTACACGTCGCATACAATGAGCAGAACCTTCTCATCAAATCATCTCTTCTGATGCCCTTCCAATCCTCAAAACTCACCAAAAGTCACATCACACGACCCAGCCCTCCTCCAGCTCCACCGCAAGTACAGCAAACTCGCGACAAAACGTCTCAACAGCTTCACTACGAATGCGACTTTCGTTGTTAGATCCAGATCCACAGAAGTGACCACCATCCTTTCTCAGCTTCTTATTGTTGTTATTGTTATTTCCCATCTTCAAAGGCGACGGCCGAGGCGTCCACTCGTAGATACGCAAGTTGCGTACGCGCCGGTTGGCTTCCTTGATAGTAGTAACATTTGGAAGGAGTTCACCAGTCACAATGCTCTTGTGTGAGGGCATCATGGCTTGCTCGTGGTAGGTAGATGATGATGAAGGAAGGGAGAAGGAGCCAGTCCTGATAGTAGGCATAGTGGATGTGGAAATGGACGTTAGTGACAAAGATGATAGAAAGGGCAGGATGACTTCCGCTGGGAACCTCTTACAGGATAGTCTTAGAGTAATGCCTGTATGAAAGAGAGTGAGTAGTAAAGGCTGTCAAAGTTCCGAATGCGAGGGGAAGGGTTCGCCGTATCACTGTAACCCAATAGACGAAGAGCGAAGCCGAAGAGGATGGTGAGGAAAAGAGAATAGGGACATCAGAAGAAGGTGTCCGATTCTGCTTTAAATAAAAATATATGTTCAAGTCCGGGCAAATAACCTCTTTGATCAAAAGACCATGAGTGAATCTTTCCCTGACCAAATTCGTTTTGTTCGCCGGTATTGTAACGCCTTTGTTCAGAAAGAAAGAAAAGGAAGAACCGACAAACTCGCTTCAAGTCTCTCTGTCCCGCAAACTCAAAACAATGGCTTAGTCTGTTGCCCTCCCAGGTACCGCCGATTTGAACCTTTGTGCTGGGCTCATTTGAAAATCACAATACAATGCCCGCCTCGCTACAAAGAATTTTCAACAAATGCATGCCTGCTTCATGCAGATAAACTCGACCAACAGGCCTTTCCCCCTTCATGGCTGTCAAATGTGATGTTGTTGATATTCAAAACAGGCACGTGCTTCTGTAGTCCCCGGGTGGCTGGCTGGACGGACAAATGCCGAGCATCCATGGCAAGGCGTGGAACGGCGAGCCCATCGAAGTGTTATTCCTCAACAGGTACTTTCCCCGGCCTCTGCTTCAACACCTCGCCATAACTCTTGGACAACTCATCCCTTTGAACCCCAACCACACTATCAACATCAACACCACCACTTCCTCCGGCACCGCTCACACCAGCCCGCCTCGCACTAGAAAGCCACCACGTAAACATCCCTGCCATCAAGAACGCCAGAATCCACAGAATCACAAGCCGTTTCGACCTCCTTGGCGGCCGCGCATACGGGCTCCAAAACCGCCCTACGCCGCCACCGCCACGCTTTGATCCTCTGCCACTTCTTCCATTGCCGCCATACTCTGCGCCGAGGTATATGGCCGGGTCGCGGTGGTGCTTGTATTGGTGGTGCTGTCTGCTGTTTCCCTTCTTGTTGCTGTTGCCGTAGCCTCCTCCGGGCAATATCCCGCCGCCATCGTAGTTGTTGTTGTTGTTGTTATTATTGTATGTACCGCTCCCGCTGCTGCTGGGATTCGTCCGCGTCCGCGTATCGCGGATGAGCGAGAGCGGCAGTTTGGTGAGTTGCGGTGGCATGAGGAACGACGACTTCTTTAATCCAGCCCTCCAACTCGTGGTATGATCGTGTATGGCTTCTTCGTAGTGTGCTTTCGTGGGGTATGCACAAGCTCGAATGAATGGGTGTATCGATTTGCAAAGCGCAGGACAGCCGTAAAGTCCTTTAGATTGAGCGCCTTCTCTGTGCGGGATGTCGCTGCGTATATTGTATATCTCTTTCTTGTTCTTCTACTGTTCTCCTGTTCGCGGCATTGCACCACTCAGTACCCCGTCGTTTTCGAGTCGACCGTTCGTTGGTTCGTTCGTACGCTCGTCGTTCGTTCACCCGCCCAACAAGACCCCTTAACACTCCTCGACAAACACCCTTCGCAAGGCAGCGTCTCTTCTCTGCTTATCTCTGTCCGTGTATCGTTCAAATAACAAGAGAAATCGGGGTGTTGTCGGATTATATCAAAATACCGTCTGTTGGTACGTGTCGTCGTGGTGTCGATATGGAAATGTTCGGTGCTTGGGTGGTTGAAAGGGTGGTTGGCAGTCGGTCGTTGGCAAACAGCAACCACAACTTGTTGTCTATTGGGAAATCTGGGGAAACATTGTCGTACCCACCCTTTTGGGATGACGGATGACGGAGGACGGACCCACACATCCGCGATTTACTTGCGGGTCTGGGCTGGGGGGGGGGGGGTTCAACCTAAGTACCTAGGTACCCTTTTTGTCTTTGAAATACCGCACCAAATACTCCTCAACTCGTTGGGTTAGATTTCTCTAGCATTTGCCTACCAGGCTACGAATTTGTGTAACGAGAACTAATTCGGTTGATTATTCTCTTTCATTGGATTATTTAAAGCAATACGTGCGATTCATTCTTCGTTACCAAATAATTTGTTTGCCTCTCAGACCAAAACCCAATTGCGATGTGTGAATGCTTTCCCGCCATCGAGGTAATCGTTCTGCTTTGCACCCTAAACACTCCGAGTCAATTCTCGCTATTACACAAGCATCCTTAAACAGTATAGCCCGGTAAGAAGCTATCGCGAGTTCTTTGCCAGTTTCCTCACACCTCCGTCTCCACATCCGGCTTACGACCGCTCAATGACCCAACCTTGGTAAGTCTCCGAACAGCATACGTAGCCTCGTCCTTTGCAAACTGGACATTTCGCATGGGTTTCCTGCAAAATCAGGAGCATCAGCAAGTCGATCCCTTCGTCATCGAGTGTCTTTCTCTCGCACTCTTCCTAATACTTACCACTGCATGAGCCCGCGATGCTGACGGTGCAGATCTCGGCTTCTCTCCTTGTACTGTTTGTACATCTTGACCGGGTTCTTGGTAGATGAGCTGCTTGCTGTGCTCTTGGTCGAAGTGGGCGACAACTGGTCGTTATAGTTGCTGCTACTGCTATCCATCGAAGTCGCGCCTCGATGGTGACCATGTGCACTGTCGGAGCTAGGTGGCCTGTTGGAGGCATCTTGGATTCCAAGGTCGGTGTTGCTGGAGTTAGACGAGCTGTCGTCGTCATCCTCGTCGTAGAAATCATCATCTTCCTCGTTAGCCTTGTTGGTAGGATCTCTGCCAAAGGTACCGCTCCAATCTGTGCCGTCCTTGGCGAGCCATTTCTCCTTTTCCTTTTCATCAGCCTGTGCGAGGACATCTCTGCCCTGGGTAAGACTGGCATCGTGCAGTTTTTGAATGCTCTCGGGCACCTCTGGCTCGACTTGCTCTTCTCTCACGCCCTCGGCATAACACGCCTCCCACGTCTCAATCGTCTCACGAGAGTCGTTGTCACTGACAAACTTGAGATGGTCACGATCAGTTCCAGGCTTGAAGCGACCGCGGAAGCGCAAGCGTCCAACCGTCTCAAGCTTGAGATCAGGGCTCTCCTGGGAGTTTTGCTCGGTGATGTAGTTTTGACTCAGCCGAAGACCATTGTCGCAGCGCCAGATAGGAATATCAAATTCCTTCTCCTCAAGATCCACGAGGTCTTGCAACCAGAGAGAGGCATATGCATCGGCGTGCCGCTTGCCACTGTGGTGGAACTCAATAAAAACAGGCGAGCGGTAACGGAATCGAACTGGGAGGCGAACGCGCGTGGTACCTGGAGTTGCTCCTGCCGCATCTCCGTCCTTCTGAGCACTCGTATCAGTGAGATCCCATGACAGCGTGCCATCCTCCAGCTTGCTGCACTTCTCCTTCTTGACTTGCGCGGAGCTACCACCCGTACGAAGCTTCAGTTTCGTACGCGCCGAGGCGTCGTAATTGGTAGCCGTCATAGTATCTGATAGAAATTCAAAGGTGCCAATCTCGCCAAAGCCAAGTTGCGATGGAGGAAGTTTGAGCTCGACGGAGCGGAACAGCAGACTGATGCGCACCCGACCAAAGCCAATTCCACCGTCCAATGGGTACCACCGTGTGCTTTGGCTGCTTGTGAGAAGCACATCGGACAGTTTCAATGGGACGACGCCAATAATTGGGTCGTGTTGGCGGTTGCGCGAGTCTCGAACAGTGACAGTGACAATAGCGGAGCGCCAGTCTCGGATGAAGCGTTCGGTACCGGCCTCGAAAATAGGCTTGGAAGATACGACCTTTGTTCTCGTCTTGTACACCAGCTCGTCGTTGACAAGGATCGTACAGTAAGAAGAAGGCAGCTTCTTGCCCGTCTCTTCCTTGATTTCGCCAGCCTCGGGCCTTGCTGGCTCGAATTCGCGACCCTTTCTCTTACCCTCCGAACCCTTGACATTGGCAAGCTCAAGACTCACGATTTGGTGAACAATAATGCTGACAACACCGCTTGGCCACAATGGGTCAGGCGGAGTACGGATGACGGCATCCTCCTCTGCGGTCTCGATAGTGCCGACATCCGTTTGCAGCTCTGGGCTGTCTTGCAATTCTTTCAACAGGTTTGGATCCTTGCCGTCGGTGCGCAGCGCCTTGCGGAACTCGGTACGGCCAAAGAACCCGACCTCCCAGTGCAAATTGCCCGGCATCGTGCTCTCTGCTTTGGTGCCTCTGAGAGTCGAAACCTGCGGAAACATCTTGCCGGGGTGTTGAATGAGCTTCTGAATGCTAAGCTCAACCTTGCCAACCACGTCGTCCGCTGACGACCGGTCGCTGTCCCAGAGCTCGAGAGAAAGCTGCTCGTCGGCCTTGATGATATCAGGGGTAACCAAGAGCGCAGTGCACTCTGAAAATATGGGATTGAGATCGTCCTGGATAACACGTGTGCAGTATTGTGGTTTTCCAAACTTGGAAAAGGCGATGCAGATGTATGGATCGGACCCTCCGCCGGTACTGCCTCTTCTGTCTTGCTTTGACAGACCAGTCGCCTTGTAAATTCTCACAAACAGCACACCCATGGCCTGCGTTTCCTTTTTGATGGCATCACCCTGAAGCATTTTGCCAATGTCGAGAGTCAGCGACTTGGGAGCAACATACATGCCTGCAGCCGCGGCAATGGCCCAGTTCACAAAGTTGGAGATCAGAGGCAGGTTCAGGATGTTGGCTCCCTTTTCAATCAGTGGAACGCAGCCGGCTTGTACCTTGGGCAGACCCATCAGGGTGATCGAAAGCGTCTTCACAAAAGGTGGGTTGGGCGAAAGCCCAACACGGAGGCGTGCGGTGCAGACCAGACCGTTCAGCTCGACCCAAATCGGCAAAGGCACGCCAAAGAGACCTTTGACACCGAGGTAAAAGACGAGCTGCATGCCCATATTCTTGGCTTTGGAGGAAACGTCAGCTCCAGAAGGCAGCGCATGATACGCCAGTGTTGCTTCGAGGTTGTAAAAGTCACCCCCCTCTTCGTCGGCAGCCAATTCTTGTGGGTCCTTGGTTTTGGCGTCCTGCTTGCGAATCTCGTCTTTGAGATCTTGCACATGATCGTCTGGCAGAGCACGCAGACTCAGGATTCTGATGGGGTTGCTTCCCTGAGTAATATCATTGACCTTGACATTCTCAATGACTCCTGGAACTGAGGCTTGCATGACATCCTCCAGAGTGTCTGCCACGGCGGCGAACATGTCTGGGTTGATCAAGCCCCAAACCAGGCCAATAGCAGTGTTGAGCCATTCGACGGACTCGGGAATCAGGTTGACAACAGCCGTCTCGCCACGCTTCTGCTCGCTAGACCACTCGGTATCGCGGCCCTGGCGTACGAGGTCCTTCATCCACAAGAAGACACCAGATGCGATTGTGGCGCCCAGAGGGAACAGACCCCACAGTGTACCACCAAACATTTTGCCCACGAACACGATTGCCAAAAAAATGCCCAGACAGAGCACGTTTGCGCGTGCCTCGATTGATGCGTACATGGGCTCGTAGCTGACAGACGGGGTGGGGTGGAACAGCACATTGGTCTTTTCGCCATGGATTGGGACATCGCTCGTGGTTCCCGGCTCGACGGGGTCTGGAGGTGCCGTGACATCTTGCGCATAACGGTATTCCTCACCAGACTGGTTGGGATCGGTCTTGACGGTAGACTCTTTGCCTAGGTTGGCGTTGGGGACAAAAAGCTAGACCAACAGTATTATTTAGCAAATGCAAGTCCACACACTGTAGATGCAGAACAAGGTCAGCACAAATAGAACGGTAGAAAGAACCAGCTTACATGCGGATTTTGAACCTCTTTCATCATTCCATCGCCCATGTCGTCGATTTCCACGTCCTTGCCCGTCACCGGATCGCGTACTGTCCGACGATTGCGCACCTTGCTTTTCGTAGCATCCTGATGAGCTTGTACCTCGTTGGCAGGCTTTGGATGCGCCTGGCCCTGGTCAATCTTGGCGTCGCGATCCTTCTTCTCAATGTCCAAACGCTCCATGAACTGCTTAATGTTGGGGATGCGATTATTCCCCGAATAGGGCTGCCCGCCCGGGACCTTAGTCTCGTTGGCGGAGCTCATTTTGAGGGATATCGTGATGAACTTGCTGGAACTGTCGAGGAGCAGCGACGACGATGATCGTAGGGATGGAGACGCAAACGAAAGGTAGACGTCGCTCCAAGTCCGGTTGTTGAGCTAGAGACAGCAAAGCTCAACCGTGTGAAACCTGATGGCGCTGCCGGGCGAGTAGCGAGTGAGTGTGCGACTGTTGGAGCTCCAACCTGATGTAAGTAGCTCGGAAGGCTACATGAATAGGACCAAGTCACGGGGGGAGAAACGACACCGTGTCACAGCAAAAGGAGGCTGGGGAACTGAAAGAATTGTAGCGGAACAGGTTCTGGGCGGGAAGAAAAGAAGAAAGTGGAGGAGAATGGAGGAAAGAGAAGCATTGCTTCTGATATCACCAAGCTGCGCAATGGGAATTCCCAATACAGCAAGTGATTTGGAGTCAAAACCGATACAAGCAGGTACATGGCCCTCTTGCTGAGCCTGTGCCTTGCTCCTTACTTACGGCTTGGAGCCTGGCTCGGATCTCTTAGAACTGAGAAAACTGACGCCAACACTGGGCAACCATGATGGCCACGACTAGGTTCTGGTCATTTGAGCCAACCTCTCCATCGACGCCTTGCCTAAAACTCAATAGCCTTGTCCCAGTTTTTGTCCCTACTTTGCTTGTTTGGGACGAGAGATTGACGGCTCTAACGGATTCAAACTCAAGGTGTGCAATTGGGCCAGCTGAGGCAGCCTGCTTGGCCTTTGTGAGGGACGGAGTTAAGGCAACAAAAGACAAAAAGAGGGCTGGAACATTAGAGCTGCAAGGAAATAAAATGACGTCGTTTCCCCCGCGATAACGGGAAGCAAGCTGTACTGTAAATTCAGCTGCGCGTCGCCCAGCGGCAACATCAAAAGCTGAAAGAAATGCCCCGCTGCGGCCTGATTCAATCTTGGTGGTCTTAGTGTGGAGATATTGATGTGACCTCATCAGTCCCGCCAAGCTCAATTGGATTCAAAACACATTTGCCTGAAAAAAAACACAAAAAAAACCAAACCCTGGGTAAGGGGCCGCAGCAACATTCTGTTAGACTTGGAGTGGAAAACAAGACGTGAACGTAAGCGGCGTTCAATCATGCATATCGGCTCCATCATTTTGACCAAGTACCTCGATGGCTGCCAATCATTCAAGATATTCAGCATTAAACAATGTCGTCCCAATTGTCTAGACCAAATGTCCACAACAGGGCATCGGAACCTATCCCAAATGACCACACTCTTACCACATTGTACTATGTACTACCATCCAGACTGGAATGTAGAATACGCACAGTCATTTCAGTCGTCGACCAAGTGCTTCCAAGGAAACATTCTTGGATTCGCACTACGGCAAGGGTGAAACCTCGCGCATAGTGGCTCGATAGGTAGCATGTGCATGCGGACCAGCAATTGGAATTCCCTACAGAACTTGCAGGTGGAAGAAGATTAAGCGTTACTGGCCTTTTACTCTCTTGCGATTTCAACAATCAGACCAGGCAGTCGCTTCTACGTCCAAGAACCAAGAGCCGTCCACTTTGCAAAGGAACAAACGCGACTGGCCAAGCGCGGCTAAGCAGGTCGCCAATCTTTGCAGCGGCATGTTGGCAGATATGAAATGCGTCATGATATTCTCAAATTGCCGTGGCCCACAATACGCAGCCAACCAGGATTCTCAAACAGGGTATATATAATGATCGCAACAAGCAAAATAAAAACCATGTCCACAAAAGGCTTAATCTCGTACGATACAAAAGCTCGTTTGGACACCAAGAAATGTAAGAAAAGAATCGCTCCGTCGATGGATTATGATCCAGTGCTGGACATCGTGGTATCTCGTTCTAAAAGCCAATAAGACCCCCGGACAAGAATGAAAACACTCAATGTTGCTTGGCCATCGCGTGTTCATCACCAACACTCGTCAGCGTAGGACTGTGGCCAATGCCCAATACTTTTTGCAAACTCCTTCTGATGGCTTTGCCCGTTCCTGAGACGCCAGTGCCATCGTCGCCGGTAGCGCTTTCTCGTCTCGTCTTGTCCTTTTCCTTGTCCCCATCATGTCCTCGCCCGTAGGCATTGAGGAATGAGAAACTCATCTTTCGACGTGATGGCGATGCCCCTTGTTTTGCCGTGGACGTGTTGCTCTTCTTCCGCTTGATAGCAACTACGGCGGCAGGCTCGGGAACCATAGCTCGGGGTGGCCATTCGCCGTCACGCTTCCAGCCTGAGACACACGCCCGGATCATATCGCTGAGGTTGATGGGACAGGACGGCTGTAAGCTATGGACAACCACCTTCTCGTATATCGAATTGTAGAGAGTCGGGTTGATGCTAGCACGCATCGGATTCGCTGGCGGCAAGAGAGGTGGTGGAATAGGTATCATTGTTTCAACATACGACAAGCCAGAGGTTTCTCGAGATTCGCTGCGCGTGATTTTTGGTGACAAGGAATTTGTGGGCGCTGAAATGTCACTGTCCGTACCAGCAGACGAAGGCTGTCCGGCTTCTGGATGGGAGTGTGTTGGTGTTGTTGGAGTAGCCAGATGCGGTGATGCACCTGTCTGGCTGCCAGTCGAGGAGCTCTGCGTATGCGTCCGCCAAAAGAAGGCCTTTCGCGTGTGTGATGCTGGCGAGACGGGACTTGTGGGCTTTGGGCGAACCTGGGCTACTTTGGCTCCTGTCCATGCGTTTCTTCGCGCCTCGAAGCAGGCAAGTCCATCGTTCCACGCCATCTCCTGCCGTAGCTCCTTTCGCCTCTTGGCCTTGTTTGCAATCTTGGAAGCAGTAACAGCATGGCCAACGGAGTCAGGCGTGTCAAACTTGAATGATGTAGGCGAGTTGTAGGGTAACTCATCGTCTGAGAGCTCCGAGGTCCACTCGAGCCGTGGTCTCCAATGAAGTGGATCTTCTGACATTGTGCTATAGACTGATGCGGCATCTGAGTCTGATTCTACCTCCTGGTCTGAGTTGGAGGCGGTATTCTCGTCGTCCTGCACATTGTCATTGGCTTCGGCGCTTTCTGAGGCGACTTCGAGATATCCCTCTACTGGCCCAGGAGGGGCTTCGTCTCCGGCTTTTGATGGCGAGTTGTTTTCGCTAGCAATAGTCTCTGGGGCCTGTCGAGGCCAGGTGAAGGACCAGTCGTTTCTGACTTTGGACTGAAGATGCCTCTTGACGGCTTCCTTTTGCTTCACCTTGTCTTTGCTGACAAGATCGGCATCGTAGTCTGTCCAGCCAGGCGCTAAGCCGGCGTGGCTGGTGTGACGCAACTTGGCCAAGGGCGATCTGGGAGACTTGTACAAGTCGGTGAAGATCATTTTCTGAGAGGACTCTCCAGGAGCGTCCTGGGTGGCAATCGGCAAAGGCTGGCGTTGGGGTCCAAGGTGAGATGACAAAGTAGAAGGTAGCTGGCCAGGGACGAGAGGGACAGCGGGCTCTGGCAATTGTAAAGTCTTGCTGTCGTTGTCGTTGCTGTTGTTGTCGAGGCTGGAAGCCGGCGGAGCGGTATGGGGCTGCTGGCGTGAGGTTGGCGAGGTTGGCCGAAAGGAGGATGGCGCGGGGTGCGGGGAGACCGGGATCAGGCTGGGGTCTCCAGTTTCAAGGGTAGACACAGTGGTGGTGCTGGTGGTGGGGACATGCGGCAAGGTTTGTGCTGGGTTGTCGGTGCCGCTCGAGCGAGTGCGGGTGCGGGTTGACAGAGCACTGAGGAGCAGTTCGCAGGTCGGAGGGTCTATAGGAAAAAGCTTGTCTGAGCGGATATCCGGTATTTGAGAACGTGACACCAAGTCGACAGAAACTGGAGAGGCCAGTCCAGGCCGGTCCAGGCCAGAAGGGGTCAGGAGCAGAGGGGCGAAGGGGGTGCAGATGCAAGGAGCGAGAGCAAAAGCCCGTGATGCCTCACACGAGGAATAAGCGGATGACTAGCAGGGGTGGCAAGCAATAGAGAACAGGATGAGTGTGGTCTGATGTGGTGCAACTCGAGGCAATGCACAGAGGACGAAGGACAGTATCTCCGCAAGTCCAGCCTCCTTTCTCTTTGCCCGTCTGTCTTGTCCCTGGAACAGAGCTGGAACGGCACTAGCTTGGCAGCTTGGGCTCTCTTTTTGAGGTTGTCCCTGGCTGTGTATCACGCGACAAGGGTAGCAGCCGACTCCGACGTGTCGCTGCAAATGGAGACGCTGCGGCGGCCGGGGGTTTGACGAGAAGCCGCAGAGAGCCTGGACAGGACGAGAGGTGGTGTGATGGGTGGGGATTGGTGTTGACGCCGATGAATGCTCAGCGAGAGGAAGGCACGAGACAAAAGTACAGGAGACGGAAAGAAAGAAGAGATAAGAAGTGTGAATGGAAACTGAAGTGGAGAAGGAAGTTGGGAAATGGAAAGTGCAATTGCAGCCATCAACAACAACAACAACAACAAACAAAGCCTCGCACAGGCACAGACAACGCACTGGCACTGGCACTGGCAATGCTGTTGCGGAGAAAAACTCCCACTAAGAAGCTTGCAATCAAAGAGTAAAAACGAAGATTGTCTCATCGCCAACGCCGCGCGGCTGGCGAGGCTAGGAGACCAAAGAACCTCTAGTCGCGGACCAGAATACAAATCCAAGACATACCTCGAGCTGCGTCTAGGGTGATCCCGATTGCCTTCTCGCCGCTCTCTGGGCCGTCGCCGGCGCCGACGCTTACGCTTGCGGAACCTTGTGGCCCGTCAGCAACGGCCCTCGACTCGCCCTCTTCAGCCATGACAGCCATTTGCTGGTGGAGGTGCTGAAGTGGCGGTGGGTGGTCGGTAGCACAAGTTGATGTTTGGAAATCAGCTAGCCGCAATCTTTGCTACCGTCGAAACGCAGAGGCTGACATCAGCCTATTTACGGCCTTTGAAGTTGCTGGCTAGAGTAAAGAAGTCGTCGTAGTCGTTGTCGTCGTAGTATGGACAAGTAGTCCAGTGCTCTTGATACGTGTTGCTTTCTCGTTTTTGACGCCGTCTGGCCGTGGCCTGCAGAGCGAGTTGTGAGACGGTCCGATGCACCTAAATTGTGCACTGGCAAAGAAACTTTGCGGTCTTCCAAAGAGAGACAGAAAAGCCCCGATCGCTTGATGCCGCTAGTCCTGATCAGGAAGCGCATCACTCAGCAAAACCCTGATCCATGTTTTGGCGGCCTGTCTATATTACTGCTTCCTTCCTCATTCAACCACCTGCCCTTCTCGCGAACTACCTGACCCGGACTCGGAACCGGATCAACAAATGTCCTTGCTACTTATTGTTGTAAATCGGATCTTGACGGAAGAGGTCATCAGACTCAAACCGTGCTCGCACTTGTACTTACCACAAATCATACCTTCACCCAAGTCACAACCAACGTGCTAGATACGTGCCCAGGCGATTTCGAGCCTTTTTCCGAATCACCTCACTCTATCCGATGCTTGACTACGAAGTTCTCTTCCTTGTGATGTTCGTCAAATGACTCTGACAGATTTAACTGCCTTGCCTATTCAGACCTGTCCGAAAAGAATATTGCACGATCCCCAGAGGTCGTGGAAAATTTGTGCCTAGCCACCATATTTGTTTCGTACCGAGTGGTCCTACCAAATCTCCCATCTTGATCAGAGTCATCCATCTCAACAGCGAACATGAATCAACCACTGCTTACCCGGAATCACCATGAACAACCGATGAATCGGGTGAACAAAACCAAGAATCAGAGTTGCAAACAAGAACCGACATCAAACAGCGAACACCTCTCAAGATCGAACACCATGATCCCCCTATTTCGCGGTCTGCCGTTGTGCTCATCCAGTCTCCATGCCAAAGACACCAACCACATTTACATGCCACATCACTCGGAACTTAAATGCCAGATGCTAGCGAACCGTGCTCCATGTCCCTTTGCTCAAAAGATGCTGTTGGGGGGCCTGGACCAATGTCAGAGCACGATTTTGAGACGACAACGGCCCTGGCCAGCCCCTTCACGGACCGCTCAGTCAACATACGAGCTCTCCTCCGCAAGCTCGTTCATACGTTTGTAGGTCTCGTGTATCTGCATCTGCAAGGTCTCGTTCTGTTTCTTGATGGAATCGATTGCCTCGCCCGACTCCATGCCAACACGCTTCAGCTGATTCATGTGCGAGAAGTTTCCTTGGACTATGTTCTGCATCAGCATGATGCTGTCGTCGAGGCGTTTCATCTCATTGTCAACACTGCTGCGGTGCTGCTGTTTCTCCTGCTTTCCATTAGTGGACGAGTGGACTGGTTGAGAGTGGCTCGCGGTTGGCTCACGAACCTCCTGCTGTGGCGTCACCTTGCGCCGCTTGCTCTGACTGAATTGTTGCTGCGGCTCCTGATGCTTGCGCTTTTGTGCTTCTTCGACTTTGGTGCTATCGCTCGTGGTGGTCATCGCCGGCCTCACTTCGCGGGACACACCCTGAGCAAGATGACCTGTCTGCTGATGGCCTTCATTCCAGCTGCCGCCCTCAAAAGCGCCAGTACTAAAGCTACCGGCAATGGGACTGGGGTCTCCAGACACGGAGTCTATGAAGGGGTCGTTGTCATGGGTGCGAGAAGCACCATTGCCGTGTCCATAGTCCGTTGACATCTGAGAGGCAACGCTCTCTGGAGCGGCAGGAGCACCACCATAGATCTGTTTGTTGGGAACACTGTTCGACGCAGTGCAAGTTGCCGACACGCCTCTCGTATGGTTCATGTTGTTTTCATACGAAGTGCGGAAGAGCAGCGGACGAAAAGTGGCGGGCGCCGCCGGCACCTCGTTTTCTTTGAGCTGTTGACTTGCAGTCTGGGAGGCGATTGTCGTCTTTGAGCAACGAGATGTTGATTTCTGTTGTTTGGTTGTGTGCATCGCAACATATTCACTAGCCGAGGTGCCGAGCCCAAGGCGCGCACCAGGGTCTGCCTCATACTGGACTGCCTGGCCTCCTTTGCGCTTGGCTTTCTTTTCCGCCTTTTTGTGCATCAATGCGCCGTACAGCTCAGGCTTCTGCTTGTACGGGTGCTCATGCGTGCCGTTGGTATAACCTTCCTCGCCGTCAGGCAAGTTGCCTGCTCTGTACCGACGGTGGTTTTTGAGTTCTGCATCTGGCTTGCAGGGGCGGCCGACTGGACGCTTTCGAATGGGTGAACCGTCAGACTGCGCAATCGATGGGTTCTTGCGAGGCCTACCACGACCGCGGCTGGTGGAAGTCTGGCCCATGATGTTTTGCGCACTTGGAGTAGCTACAACTGCTGTCGCCTCTTTGCAAAGTCGGCCCCGGCCCAGCTGCTGTGCCATTAGCTCTGAGTCAGGCTCCATGAAGTCTTCCGCATCAGCTCCATGCTTATTATGGTCTTCATTCCCGCCATTCTGTTGCATGATTGCAACGTTGGCGACATGTTTAGTAGCCAGCTCGAGATTCGTGGGTTGGAAACCCTCGCGCACTTGCCACTCTTGCATCATTGCTTGCATCGCAGACGGATCATACATCAACTCGTGGGGAAGTCCCAGGTTCTCCTAGCGCTCTGGGTCACATAATTCCGGGTCGTGCAATTCTTGCTGCTCTTTCCGATAACTCTGCTGCTTCAGTTTCCATCTGTCCATGAAGTCATCATGGAATTGCTTGTGCTTGGGATCGTGAATGTCATACGGCCCCTCCCTGTTTTGCGCAAATGCTGCCACTGGCCATCCCCATGGAGTGTAACCCCAAATAGCAGGAACCTTCCCATAGATTTTGGCCAAGTATGCAAGTGTGTCTTTGTGGCTGCCGCTGTCCGTCACAGTACGGGTTTTGTTGGCGATCTCCTGTGCGGCTCCATCAACATCCTCTTCGCTCAAGTGTACGGATGTCGAATCTCGACTTTTTTGCTTAATCGTTTTGACGGTCTTGGACGCCTTCTCGACAGCATTTCTCTTGCTTCTCTCGGCTTTGGTATTCTTCGTGGCCGCAGCAAGAAGAGGCTGGGCTTGAGGAGTAGTGGAGGCAGCAGTGGTCACACCACTATCCTGGAGGCTCTGCAGAGCTTGCAAGCGGGCAAATTGTGTCTCTCCCTGCTCTGAAGTCGCGTCACCTTTGCCATGTGCGGCAGGAGTTGACTCGGTACGAGAGCGCGTGGGGGAGGCGTTTTTTGGCTTGGTGATGGCCTGTGGTGCCTGTGATTCCTGTTCAACATGCTGCTGGAGCATTGAAGCATTGCTGTTGGGTAGTTTTGGCAGCAACTGCTTGTACGGCGAAGAGGAGATCGGTGCCGCCGTCAAATCCAATGGTCCTGCTACCTCCTTAGCAGTACGTGGTGCGCGATCGACAACACCATTACTATGAATGCTACCGCCAGTCGCATTGGATTTGAGGAATTCAACTTCTGTCGTAGTGCAGGACTCTGGACAAGCTGTGGTATTGGAAGAGAGGCATGGACACTGTTGAGTGCCGGAAGAGTCAAGGAAGGTTTGAGGCATGGTGGTATCGCCGTTGCAGACACCCTCTGCGAGGGCTGAGATATCGTCACTGGTGGTGTTGTCGTTATACATGAGCGAAGCGTCGGTGAGGAAGGAGTACTGTTGGTCGAATGGGCTGAAAGAGATGTCATTGTCGCTGTCACTCAGCTTGATGCTGAATTCTTGGCTGGTACTGTTGGCAGCGGCAGTGTCCAAAGCGCAGGCTGTCGGACCGTATAAATTTTGGTCGTCCAAAGCCTCGAGGATTCGGTCGGCATGAACGGAATACGGTGAGATATTTGCCAGTGGTTGGAATAGCATGGATGGCTCTGTAAGAGGCATGCCGATGTGGTTGGACTGGATTCTACCGCCGATGCCAGCGCCAGAGCTCAACTCCAGATTCTTCGATCCTGGTCCCAGATGACTGTTGAAGTCTGCGCTGGAGCCCGCCTTGCAACTAGCGACAAAGTTCTCTTGAAAGAGGTTGGACTGTTCATCAACACCCATGATCTGACCCTGTTCAAAGTCGTAGGTGAAGTCCATGTCTTGGTGGTAATCGATCATCGTGGATGGGTCGAAAGCATTCTTCAGGGTCTCACCGTTGACATTGTTTTCGATTCGTTCAACGTGTTGGATCATGCTCATGCCTGTCAACGACTCAAAGTCTGAATTGGGCAAATCGATAGACTGCTCTTGGTGGTGCTCATCCACTGCAGGCGCAATGAGCTGCGGAAGAATTGGCTCGGCTGCCGTGATGGAACCCGGGGTGCTGTTGCCATGAAAGGATGATAATCCTAGAGGCGGCATCATGGTCCTGCCAATGCTGGGAGGAGGGGTTAATGTGGAAGCAGAGGTGCTCATTGCCGATGGTGGTGGAGTGGGAGGGTGATGGCTCTGATGAGACGCGCTGGCGCTGAGCCTCTGCGAGTCGGTGTCCAAGCCTGTGGCAGGATTGGTGGAATCGTCAACGACGGTGCTGGGCAGCAGCGTCTCCATGTCCTGAGTAGGAGGAGGAGGAGGAGGAGGAGGAGATGTCGCCTCGTGGTTCGTCTGGGAGACAAGCTGAGCGCTCTGAGCATCCTCAACATGTTGCGTATCTCCAGCCGAACCAGCTTCGACCCCAGTCATAGCAGTGTCGCCATCTCCCGAAGAAGTGATTGATGCAGCATGCCGCTCAGCAAAGCAGCGATAACCCGGTAATTTCATCATTCCATCCTCCTCACCAATTGCAGCCAGCTTCTCTTGGCGCGTTGCCCTCATCATATCGATATCTAGGCACAACGTCTCAAACGCTTTCCATTCCTCCCCATGGGGATCGCGAATACCGGTAGCAGGAGATATATAACCAGCCATCCGCCACAAACGGCACAGGCTCTGATTGATATTAATCGCCTCGGTAAACACCATTTCTTTGTGGAGCAATTGCTCGTCCACGACACGGCCAATCGACGCGAGCTGGGCGCTGCGTTCAGCTTGGCGGCTGGGGATGAAGGTGGCAGTTCGGGCCATGATCTCTGGGTCTGTCATGACAAGACGCTTGTGCATCATGTCATTGATGAGCTTGGTACATTTATCAGCAGCTTGGATGGCTGCGGAGACGATTTCATTGTCATGAAGTGACGATGGCGAAGTGTCATGCTCGCGAGTGGTAACGCTTCTGGGCGTGGCTAGCTCAGCGACCCCCTCGTATGCCACGCCGTCAGCGTTACAGTCCATCTCTATGGCAGCAGTAGTAGCCGCGGCGTGAATCTCTGCATTATTATCATCATCATCGCCGCCAACATCCTCCAAAGAAGAAGCAAGAAAAGCGTCAAAAGCAGCATTGACACCCTTGACATACTCTTCGGCGCCAAACTGAAAGACGTCAACACCACAGATGGTGAAGTCGAAGTTCTCAAGCGCATCAACTGCGAGTGTAGCGTCGTGAGCTGCCTGGTTGACGAGCTCTTGGGGTGCAACGCGGGTTTTGATTTCATTGGCTTCGCTGCTCAGGCTGTAGAAGGAACTGCTGTTGCTGCTGGTGCTGAGGACTCCATCAAGTGGAAGAGCAGACTCGGCGAGTGTATCTTCGTGGATAGCTTGATCGACAGGCTGGTACAGGATGCGATCATTGGTTTCCCTGGCTGCGTTGTTCAAGTTAATGGAGAAGCTGCTGCTGCTGCTTTCATTGGTAGTGGCAGTGACACAACCATTCAGAGGCAAGTGTGCAACCGAAGAAGCAGGAGAATCATCATCGCAATCTGTGCCGCTGCCAGAGAGACGACCGGGCTCAGAATCTATGATAGGCGATGGGACTTGGAAATTGCCTTGCTTCTCGTGTTCCTGCTCCCCTTCCTGCTGTTCTTGGTGGATGGTGGGAAAGGACAGCTGCTCTGCGTCTCCGGCCATGAATGAGTCCTCAGGCCAAGTAGGAGCGCCAAGGTCCAGGGTAACGCCAAAGTCGAACTCATACGCGGCCCGCAGGCGGCTGATGTCGACTGCATCAACGGTAGGCTTGCGCAGGGTGAAGGGAGCAGGATCACTGCTGCTGCTAATGAAATCGTCGGCATCGCCAGAGGCGGGATCGGTAGTGTTGGTGGGCGGAGCGTTGCTCGCTTCAATATTCTCGGCAGAACCATCGAGGCTCATACTGTTGGCGACGAGCGCCTGTTCTTTAAGATTGTACGAAGGCATCTTGGTGTGAACACTGACTGGTCACGACGAGTGTATTGTGTTGTTTATGTGAGATGAGACGTTGAGTGCGGGCTCATGAGACTGATATTCAAATTGGCGGTTGAAGGGGATTCCAAGCCGTCACGTATCCAATATCGGATGATCGATGATCGTACAGCTGGGTTCAAGCCTTGCACGAGGGGATACAACTGTCAGAGACCGAATTGTTAGTCGGACTAATCGGAAGCGGTCACTGCTTGATCAATGTGATGATGATGGTGAAGATACCGCGTGTTGCGTGGCATTTTTAATGGCTTTCGTACAGCAAGGAAGACTGTACAACCGGCGCGATCAAGTCACGTTTTCATATGCGAGTGACAGACGCACACGCGCGCGGGGGATCAGACGTTCGTCGAAGCGACGGGAGAGGCAGAGGAGGAAGATGAAGAAGAAGCGAATTGACGTACTAGTGGCAATGTAGCTTTGCGTATCACGTACAAAGCTTACAGCGAGTCGCAACGCTGCTGTTGATGTTGAATGATGATGATGACGACGATGATGATCAGTAGATCAATTGACGTCTTGAGATTGTCGAGAGTTTTGTGGATGATCGTGTTGCAAAGTCCTCCGTTCGTGGCAGGACTGCGAGAAGAGGTGTGCGGATGTGGATGAGAGAGTAGGAGTAGTCAAGAAGGGAGGATCTCAGAACGAGATACGACTTGAGATTCTGAGAGTACCTGAATGTGGAAGCTGGTTATTGTTTAGCTGGTCTGCGATTGCACAGACAGTGTGCGTTGCGGATCGTGAGGGTAGTGTGGAGGAAGAAGTTTGGCAGATCGATGGGAGGAAGGGAAAGTTCCCCGTAGCCTTCAGAAGAGCGAGGCTAACCCGACGAGGGGAAATAAGGCAGAAGACCGGGAGGATAACCGACGGCTGCTGGTCAGTGGCATGAATGTCCACTGACGCCGCAGGCTGCCATCGGAAGGGGGCCTGTGGCTGGAACAGTGGAAGATAATTGGAATATTGCCAATTGATGGAGCAACGGAGAATGGTTGGTCGAGTGGGAATATACGCAATGGCTCGCTCAAATCGAGGGATCCGCCATCAAGGCACTGGTGAATGTGCATAACGATGGTACCCGGGTGGTTGTGGTCAAGGTAATGGACAATTCAGGCATCCGCCCGGCTGAACAGAGTATGTGGACGCGTCTTTGACGCGCGAGGACGCGATATCGAGACCTGATTGTAGAGACCAAGAAACTGAGATGTGCACTTACCAGTCAAAATCAAGTCAAGCAGAGAAGCAGACGAGAGTCTTCGCGATCCGCTCTGTGTCGTCGCCGTTGATGCGCAAAGGGTATCTGTCTGTCGCGAGCAGCGTCTGCGTATTCCAAACCGTCTCGAGAATTATTGTGATCCAGTTTGTTTAAGATGGATCTACCCAGAAAATAATGTTCCGATGGCCGGCGCACGCCGAGTTTGTTGAGAGGTAAGCGATCAATTCAATGAAGCGTAGAGTGTGTTGTGGTCTGGTTTTGAGAGAAAAGGAGGACTGGGTGAGAAGACGGAAAGGAGGGAGACAAGAGGCTAGTGCTGGGAGGAAAGGCAAGGCAAAGACGCAGGTAGAGAGAAATCGGATGGAAGTCTGTCGACGGTTGTGACTGTGGACTTCCACCTTGCCATACTGTCAGCCTTGCCGTCGCCAGACATGATTCCGGAGCGCAAACGTGTCTGCTACAAGCAGGAGTATCTTCCGTATCACTTCTCAGACTACGACTCGGAGGTTGCAGAACAGAAGAAATTCACGCCTAATATATATTAAAGGTAGACACATGATCTTTTCCTCTATTTGAGAACTTTACTATTACTTCATGGTTGGTATTACGGACCAAGATACGCGTTTCTTTGGAAACACTGATATCATCAATCGACGTGATCAAAATCCTGAACAGCATTGCAAAAAGCACGCTTGCAAATGGCTTATTCTCATTGCTTTTCAGATTACGTATATCAATTTGCAACACTTTCCAGCAGTCAATGTCTCTCAATTTGTTCTCTACAAGCTACTCGTCGGTCTGCATTGTGGAAAAACCCCGACCGAATTTGTGATAACATCGGTCCGAAACAAAAGACAAGATATACAAAAACTCCAAAGTCGAGAGACATTTCCTAATTAAAACCACACAATCAAATCCCGTGTAGAACAGTCGCACATATAGCCCTGCAACTTGAACCTCCGGCCCATCACCTCTTGTCCATTCTAGCAGCTCTCACCATCGCACTAAAACGCCTCAGCCTTCTAATTGCCTGCTCCTTTCTAATGCTGGTAGATGGCTCATCACTACACGAGGACCAGTTGTTATACTCTTGCACAGCACTAAGCTAGAATTCCATGAACATGCACGTGTATCGATCCTTTCCCAAAAGACTAACCCATTCATCCACCGTCATTTCAACTTTTGGGAGTGTTTATTATACAACAATCTACACGAGAAAATCAACAAAAGTCTTGGTCAATACGCATACCCTAGAAAGCTAAGAGGTAACTGATAAGGAGATACTAAAATGAGAATCACTATCAGCAAGGTTGGTATTTAGAATAAGATTCGCAGATGCAGCAGCTGTGACTGTGATGTGGGCAAAGATGATACGACGTCAAAAGGGTTAGGGTCTGTCAGTCATTGTGTATGTTGGTCCGGTGTAGGGATGTACGTGACGGGCTTGACTTCGCTGTATAGAAACCCAGCGCGGACGGCCAGCCAGGATCACGGTTCAAGCAGTCTTATGTTACCGTCACTTTGAGATAACCTCTATCGGTAGACGATCAGTATCTCTAAGTGCTATACAGACACGCTCAGTTGGACTGTAGCTCATCGGATCTAAACCTGCTTGTATTAATTGCAAGAAGAACGATGTTGCATCCCGGGAGTGGCATCAATGCCACCAAGACAATCGTTACCATCTGATTCTTCTAGGAACGTAGTACTCCAAGACTGGTATTATCATTGCGTTCTTTGTCTTTAAGAAAAAAACAGGAAGAGAAAGAGAAAAAAAACAGTGATCCGTTTCTTCTCTATCTCTTCACATTCGTGAGCTAATTCAGTGCTTTATAGTGGCACTGAAAGCATCATTGATGTGCTTTCCTCTGCCGCAGAGTGGAAGGGCAGTTGAAGCATCCTGCTGGGTAGCCCTTGTCACTAATCTTGAGATCTTCCGGTGACAATAGTCCGGCGAGATTCACCATTCAGGTTTTTGCTGTGTGTTACCATCCTCCTAAGAGACCTCTTCTACCACCTCGACCATCCTGCGCGGGCCAACATGTTGCGTGCTAGAAGGACGAACAGTATTCGCAAACATGCGACCAGTTGGGCCGGAGACGATGTCTTCGGGAACAGCAATCATGTTGCCTTTCATAGTGCTGGTCCAACGGATGAACATTGGGTGTGGCTTGCCATCTTCATCCTCGTACTGATCCTCGCCAATGGCTGTCAAACCCTTGCGGTTGGTTTTGCCCGCCTGCTTCTTCAGTAATTTGTTGATTGTTTCTTGCTGTTGTGGTGTTAGTACTGCATTTCAGTAAGCTGAGAGCAAGCCGAATGGGCAAAACATACCTTGACTTCTTCATTACGCTTCTCGCTAAGGTTACGCCGTCTACGAGCCATCTCAGCCCGCCGCATGGCCTTTTCCTCGACTGTGAAAACCTTTTTGGCTTGTACCTCTGCCGAGGGGTATCAGTAAATAATGCTCTCCGCGAAACGCACAAGGTCCACAACAGCTCACCGTTGGACAAGGCCTGATAGTGAGTTTCGTCAAGACCCTCGAAACGTGCTCTCTGACGTTGCGTCATGCGAGATAGATCGGGTGTCTCGCCGTGGCTGCCGTCCTCGTCGCTGTCCATATCGCCAGCACCACCGCCAACCGTGGCATCAGCATCTGGCTCTCCCTCGACATCCCGGTCATCCTCGATTTCTTCTCCTTCAGCATCCATGTCAGCGTCCTCGTCCTCGCCCTCGGCATCGTCGTCGTCGAGGTTCATCGCCTCATCATCGCTGTCGAGATCGCTCAGCTCATCATCATCATCATCATCTGAGTTGTCCGCATTCATGGAGGACGCTTGACCAGTGGCTTTCTTGGGTACTGGCTGCCTCGTCTTTTTGCTGGAAGGTGATGTCTTGGCTGGCTTGGAGATTTTGATAGTAGGCGCAGGCTGGGCTGGGGTCATTTCGTATTCTTCTTCACCCTCGGCGTCTGCGTCCTCGTCGTCCTCCTCACCCTCGGCATCGATATCCATGTCGTCAGCTCCGGCGTCATCATCCTCATCGTCTGGGTCCAAGGCCGACTCATCCCCATCATCGGCACCTTTTTTCCCAGCCAAAGCACCGACCTACATCATGACCGGGGCGATTAGTTTATTACATGCACGAACGAGAACAAACAAAAAGTGCTGTTCCCAGATTGACATACTTGGATTTCGTCTTCCTCTTCTTCCTCTTCTTCTTCCTCCTCCGCCTGCTCCTCCTCCTCCTCCTCCACGTCACTGTCGGAGTCGTCGACTACATAGTTCTTCTTATTACCTCGAGTGGGGCGCTTTGTAGCAGAGTCGCTGCTGACAGAGATGCTAGATCCATGCTGGTGGGTAGTGGTCGCTTGACGAAGTTTGTTCGCTGGCAACTTGACCGTCAGATAGGTGTGATCCTTGTCAGCTTGTCCGCCGCGAGAAACGGAGGCCAGACCTTTGCTATCGCCGGCGCGGCGAGACCGTGCGGACGACATGTTGTTGTTGTTGTTGTTGTTGTTGTTGTTGTTGTTGTTGTTGTTGTTGTTGTTGTTGTTGTTGTTGTTGTTGTTGTCTCTATCAGCCATGTCAGTGATTGCGACAGACGCCTTTTGGGCCGCCGAGCGGCGCGGTCTGGCAGACATGATGGTGGATGTGCGTTTGCGGAGGTCTGTGTGGAAAGAGGACGTCTTCCTCCCCCCTTGGGAGCTTGAGAAATGCTTGGAGGGCACGGGCAAAGAGCAATAGTGATGAGATTTATTTGGAGAGGTCAGGGTATTGCAGAGAGAAGAAGCAAGGTTGATGCGCGTGTGAGATTCCCGCTTTGAGAAGCTTGGTGTGACGGTTGAGTTGTAGTGAACAGGCTGGCCAGAGGTGGGGGCCCAAGAATGATTAGCCACAGCTGCACTTGTCGATAGTCCGGCGGCTGATGGTTTTGAAGCCGTGTAGGGCTGGCTGAGCTGGACTAGGCTTGCAAGCTCCTGGCTGAGTATGGGCAGTCTGTGGCAGTCTGGCAGTCTGGCAATCCTGTGGTTGGAGGGTGTTGCGGGCAGGTGGCAATGCGGGTGAGATGAGGTGATACGATGACCCTAACGTGCCCTGTCAACCTTGAAAGTGTGCCTGGCGCGGTTCGGTTCGTGCCAGGTGCCTTGCTCAAGGGAGGTTCCACAGCCCGCCACCTGCACCAGGCCGGTTCGGTCGCCGGCGATGTCATTCGCAGGCTGGTGCAGGGTCTGGGTCCAGAGATGCAAGATGCAAGATGGGCGGGTGGAATGAATGGAACGTGCCGGCTGGACTAGCCTTGTCTGTCGAATTGACTGACTGACTGACTGACTGACTGACCCAGTGCAACGCGGTATATCGGAACGCGCTGATTGAAGAGAGAGTCGTGCAGAGCGTGAGCACCTCTTGATTGCCACGATGCACGTAGATGTGGCTCAAGTATGCCACGGCAAACGAGCCAGCTATAACGTCCTTGAGGCCACAATGGCGAGCTTGGACATCTGAGCAGAGTGGTCCGCAGCTGGGCGCATCCAGCGTCTCCGTCCAGCCTTATCCACTCGGCCTGTGTAATGCGAAGCGGCAGCTCCAGATGTGGAAATGTCAAGCCCGCAAGCCCGTCTTTTGAGGTTCCTGATGCGCGATTGGCCAGATGAGACTGGCCCAATGTGCATGGTACAGCGACACCGACGCTCTCGAACCGACCAGTGGCCATCCAGCGGACGCAAGGACGCCGACGAGGGGCATGAACCAGTTCAGCCTGTCCAGAAGAGCAAGTTCAAGATATCGAAGCGGTGGTCCCAGGACGGGGCAAAGCTTGGTGTGCCACCGCAGGCTCATCAAGCAAAGCGCGACGTGCATGGCTGCGCATGTCCACCGACCAGAGACGCGTCTGCAAGAGGACAAATCAGACTGAAGAAAACCAAATCACTTACGATAGGTCGCTGGGACGGCAGAGCGCTCTCTGTACGCAATGCGCAGATGCCGCAACGAGCAGATGGAGCGCAGAGTGTGGCTGTCGTCGGTCCTGGGCTCGTGGCAGGCTGGGTCCCTAGTCGGGCCTCTAATCACAGGCCTGTGTCGTTGGCCGAGTATGCACACAAGCACAGGCTCAGTAGGCTCTGGAGTCGAATGCTTCTCTGTTAGTTTTGCCAATGCTGTGTGGCCGACGATGGTGACCAAGTCTGCAGGGAGCACAGTGAAGCCAAGCAGCGCGCCACAAGCGATCGATGCGCTGCTACTGTCCGTGCAAGCAGCAGCAAACAGTGGGCAAGCAGCCAGTAGGCAAGCAGCCAGTAGGCGAGTACTGCACGGTCTTGGAGTCACATACCTGCTGTTTGGTGCCAGAGGCGGCCCGAGCGACGGATGGAGTTGCGACGCGCGGTTGTGTGCATCCAGCTGCTGTCTGCTTTGCTCGCTGTCCGCCTGTCCAGTGTCCGGAGAATATTCAGGCCAGTCGGGTGCTCTGATGGTGCGTGTCAGTATGTGAGTGTGTAGTATCCAAAAGACCAGTTTCGAATCCGCTCCCGAACAGTCTTGGGTTGCGTTGTCGATCCAATGTGCGCGCCAAGGCTGGCCTAGCACCTGGCTCACTTGGAGTGCGCGGTACGTATATACCATGTACTCACCGGTATGGCGGTTCTGGGAGAAGATCTCGTCAACAGTGCGAGAGCTCCAAGCGCAGCACGGAACAGACGCCCTTACTATTCCCCGCTGCAAGAAGTACCCAAGTACCCCCCGTACCTGGGTACCTCCGTACCTTGTGGGCTCGTGCAGCCATAAACTTCCCAGCCGAGGTTCACAAGCCTGCCCGACCACTAGTTGACTTCAACAACTTCCCTTTCTCATCTTCAGCACCTTATTGTTCATCTACCTCTTTTTTTTCTTTCTTTCTGGCTAGCGCAGGGCCTCGACGATTCAACAAACATTTCGCTCCGAAAAGCACCTGATACAGAAACCATGGGCGATGCCGACGACAGCAGCAGCAAGACGCAAACCGCTGCTTCGATACCGTCATGGCAGCAAGCAGCCCAGCAGCCCAAGAACCAAACCTCAGAACCACCATCCACCCAAGTTACACTGGAACAAGCAAGACTCTTCCTTCAAGATGAGTCTGTAAAAGATGCAGACAGCGACAAGAAAGTCGAATTCCTCAAGTCCAAAGGCCTGCAACAAACAGACATCGACACCCTCCTCCGCGACAGCGCCGAGTCGTCCACGGCGGCGAGAGCATCGACAACATCCTCCTCCTCTTCTTCCACAGAACAACCCGCGGTCGAGCCACCTGCTACACAAATACATGAACGCCAGCCAGACATATCCTCAACCTCCTTCTCATCAGAACCAGCAAGTCGACGTTCCTCGCCCGTGGAAGAGCCACAGTCAAACCGCCCACCTATTGTAACCTACCCCGAATTCCTTACGGAGCCACTCAAGCCTCCGCCACTCATCACCGCCGCGGGTCTCTTCAACTCCCTCGGTATCATTGCCGGCTTTTCCGCCCTCGTCTACGGCGCAACAAAGCATCTTGTTAGCCCCATGGTCGACTCCCTCACCGACGCGCGTGTAGAGCTACACCAAAACGCAGCCAAGAATCTCTCTCAGCTCGTGGAGAGGCTCGAGAACGCCGTATCCGAGCTCCCACCAGGCTATGATTCGATTGGCAAGTCTGTCGCTCGTTTTGGCAGCAAGAACGCGACGGCAACAGCAACACAGCCGCCCACAGACGACAACAGCAGCGACAGTAGCACCTACGACGACCCCTCTGAGCTCTTCCACCGCGACATAGGCGTACAAACCTCCCTCCCACCCTCGGCTCCGTCCACACCCGATCTCCCAGACCACCCAACCACTCCCAACAATGCAGCCCGCACAACGCATGCCCAAGAAATCCAACACCAAGCTGACCGTCTTGCGCGCATCCAAGTCGGCATGCGCACCCTTTCGCATGGCGTCACACAGTCCGCCGAGGATCTAGCCGCAACGAAAAGCGTCATCGGTACCTTGTCCTCCGACCTGCACAACTTGAGGTACCCACCCGAATCGTACGGCACGTCGAGTACTTATCTGTATGGCGCATCGCGGAACGAGCCTGATGATGAGATTAAACGGGTCAAGACGAGCATTCGGAGTGTCAAGGGGGCGTTGCTCAGTACAAGGAGTTTTCCGGCCTCGGCCCGATAGATATGAAGGGGAAGGCAAATTGCTGAAGAGAGAAGAACAAGAAATGCGGTAGATGGCTTGGAAAGCAGATGAAAAAGAAACAGCCCATGAAGCATGAGATAATTTGTCATGGTTATATATCATGAGATGATTAGTTGGAAATGCATTTTAGGGTGGATAGCAAGATAACGACCTTGGGTCATTGCGATTGTCCTTGCATTTTAAGAGGCAGTTCTTTGAGAGCGCAGGTTATGTTTCCTCGATCTGAAATGCTCGGGTAGCAAGATAGACTCTAACAACATACAGTACATACTGCGTTATTAGCAGACAATTTACTCAATCAGTCCTCTGAAATCATCATTGACAGACCAGTACGAGCACCAGACCCACTGTCAGCCTTCCCGCCAGTCACTCATCAATTCATCAACTTCTTGACAGATCATATATTGAACTATCAGATTTCATGCGAATACGTTAGGAGCACTATAGCGAGAGCGCGCTTTGCTTCTCTCGAAGATACTTATTTACCCTCCAGACAATAATTGAAAGTTACACCGGATCGCCGAATTCTTCACTCCCTCCTAAACCGATAGCCGCCCTGCGCGAAGCAAAAAGGCAAGACAGTATTCACTGCCAGTCATACACCGCACATCCCAGGCAAAGAAGGGCTACCAATCTTCTTGGTTTCGCTCAAGGAGATTACTTGATCATCACCTTTCTCGAGACTGACTGTGCGGCCCTGTCGACAAATCCAGGACCCGTCCGTCGATCGCCTTCGTCCAGCTTCAGTTCTTTGAACACCTTGGACCACTCGTCCACTATGATGTGCTCGAAATGGCGACCCTCGTCAACTTGATGTCGGTACCACTCCTTGGTCGGACGGTACGTGTACAGCATGCTGGTTGCGTTCGCATCTTGTAGTTGGGCGAGGCGCGTAGCCTCATACAAATCGTTAATACACTTGGATGGAGGGCCGTATACTGGCTGCTCAGTATCCCGCGGCGGGTCGAAAATAATCTTGGTATCCTCGTCGTCTACCTCATCTCCCACATCTTGCCGCACTTGCGATCCCAGTTCCTGCCACTTTTTGGACCTGCTGGTCTCTTCTGTGGGCGGTTCGAGCATGCGCCAGCCGTTCTGATATAGATACTTTTCAAAACCTGGTAGAGTGTGCACGATGTCTCCACACAACAGCTCCAGGAAGTCGACTGTGATGTCTACAGGAAGAGTAGATGAGAGTGGCGCGCAGCTGTCGAGATGCATCTGAAAACCGCCAAACCATACTCTGTGGAGATAGGAGCCCTCATTTTTCTCCCCAGCATGAAGCTCGACATATTGGATGAGCGCCCTCTGCATCCAGGTCAAGTCTTGCAATGTTATTCTAGTTTTTTTCTCCAGATAAGTTGCAGCACGCATATCCCAGATAATCAGCTCTGTTTGCCCATGCCTGAAATTGTCGGCGGTTTTATGAGGATTGACAGGACGGTATATGGCGATCCATGGATGGCGCCTAGGCGGAGACGAGAGTGTGACTTCCATCGATCTTGGCTCCTCTAATACTGTGTAAAAGAAGCCGATATATGTGTTGAAAGGGGTATAAGGCTTTCCCCAAGGGTTGAGGAAGTTCCACCAGTCATCAATTGCACTGAATGTCATGAAGCGGTCGCCAAACCGCTCCGCCATAAAGCCATCCGTCCACGACACTGGCCGTCCGAATACCCGGATCCTGGGACCTTCATCCAAGGCGAACAAAGCGCGTCGAAGCTCATCTACTTGGTTGTTGTACTTTTGGCTCAGAAAGCGTTGCGCACCCTCGAGCCCTTCCTGCTGCGCATTTGCGTCAACTTTGGTGGCATAAGACGAGGCTCGTGACCGTGACTTCCGACTGAAACGAGGCAACACTACCTTCCTGGTAGCCCTATCGAGGGACGCAATGGATGTGATCTTCTCGTTTTTGTCAGAAGTTGAATTGGACCCAACAACGAAGAACATCCGATACTGATCACTGCGTGCACTGGACCACCAGCCGAACCAATTGACCAGGCTTTGTTCGTCATTACAGTCAATGGACTCATCCGCAAAAATTATTGGAGGATCTTCTGATGAGGCGCCGTCGACTTCAGCCTGTTGTGCTAACCATCTGTCAACTTCGAGCCAGGTCCTCTGGCGAGCCTCGAGGTCCTGTGCGGTCAGAGCAGCAGCTTTCCGTCGAGTGTGAATCTCTTCACGGGACAGTGTACGCCATTCTGTTTCAAGCAAGATCTTTTCATCTTCTATCTTCTCTCCGGCTAAATCACGAAGATAGCGGCGAATATCGTGAGTGGTCACAAGTTTCATGAATGACTGCTTGGGCTGTTTCTCCCAGAAGAATTGAAAGAACCACTGGAAAAGCCTCAAGGCCTCTTGGGGTTGGCTGACAATGAAACTCGGTGTGACCAAGATGACCTTGCCCAGCGGGAACAGGCGCGAGAACCTTGGCGGTATGACAGGACCTGTTGCTGGTCCTGCAAACATTTGCATTTGTTGTAAGTCAAGGCTTTCGGAGAAGCGCCAAATGTTGACATTGTATCTCGCTAGCATGGCTGTCATTCTGGGAAATCGCCGTACAAAAGGAACAATGGCCTCGTGTAGGAGTATGACGCCGCCTTCTGTAGATGCTCTGTCCACAAAAGACGTCCAAGCACCTAGCTCGAAACTCACGTAAATTCTACAGTCTGGATCGCGAACAGTCAGCCACAAGCATAGAGCGTCACACCAAGTCAAGGCTCGCTCTGGGAAAGCCAAGAAGAAAAGGATCCGCTTGCGTTGTTGCTGCTGCGGCTGGTGCACTGCGGGACCTGCGATGAGTGGACTATACCGCATGTGTAGTATAGAACTGAAAAGGTACGTCCGCTCTGCCATTGAGTTGACTTGGGGTCGCTCGACTATTTCTGAACTTGAGCGGATCAGCTTGTGTAGTGGATATGGCGTCCGGAACATTGAAAATTTGAGTGCACCAGTTTCCAAATTGGCGCACCCAATACCAAGACATCTTAGGTTGAAGTCTGGGCAGCCAGACGGCATCACGAGAAGATTGAAGTGCTCGTGCGCCATGAATAAGCAAGAAGATCTGAGTTTCAAATGTTCGGCGATATTTCTCAGCTCTTCATTCGCGCTTTCTGAGGTCATTGATCCTGCAACGAGAAACTGAACACCGTTTGCCCATAGCTGCTGGGTTTGAGAGAGCAGGTCGTCGAAACGGACTGTATGAGCAATGTGCAGACAGTCTTGGCTTAGAAAGTTGGTCAGCCATGGCTGATCGGCTGTCTGAGGATTAAGAGTAGGGACGCCATGAAAAGTAACATTAAATTTGCGATCAGGAGTAATCGTCAAAACAATGTCTTTGTTCACATGCTGCAAGTTTTGAGATTCGGCCTCTGTCGTTACGAGATTCGCAGCCGCAAGTGCCTCTTCATCATCAATCTCTATGGGCTCGTCCACAAATAGAGAGTCATCGCCAGTGGTAGGACTCGGGGCCTCTTGAGCGACGAATCGCTCGTCACCTCCCGGGAAACGCAGTGATCTGGGCTGAATGACTGACGCACCATTTTCGTCGTCTTGCACTCCAGTAAAGCGCACAGTTTTGGCCTTTTTCCGGGATCTGTCCAGCGACGAGGTTGAGTTTCTTCGCTTCGTAAGCGCAGATTTTGGGAAACCTTTTGTGGTAGCTGGCTTTTCGACAAGCGCTCCAGGAAGGGTCTCGGCGCGGACAGGAGGCTGCGGGCGCTCTGAAGGAGCGCCAATTTCCAGTGGACGCACATTTGTGTTGGTCATTTGTCGGACTGGTTGAGATTTCTGAGGCAGGTTAGTGCCCGGCGAAAAAAGCGCCGAGGCCAATTTGGTGATGTCGGGCGCAGCATCATTTCTTGCTCTGGATCTCAACTCAGATTTGCGAATGTAGCTGTGGCGATCATAAAGCTTCTGGCTTCTGCAACTATCGATTTCATCAGCACCAATGGTCCGCCGTTTGATGATCTTCTTGCCGCCGGTGAAGACATTGACCGGATTTTGGTTGCTTTTCTTCGCGGCGAATCCCTTTTTGGAAAAAGTGGCTTTGGTACTGGCACCCGCGGCCGCGGCTGCAGCAGCATTCAAGGCGTTTGCAGCAGCCACACCTTTCGCAGTCACAGGATTCGTCGCATCTGACAGAGAAGACCTCTTGGAGCGAGTGGATATGGATGGGTTTTCGACTTTGCTAGCTGAGCCTCGGTAGCCCGTCAACGAAGGTGGCTTCTCTCTTGTTTTGGTCGCTTCTGAGCCTCGGTCTCCCTTTTGATTGATAGAAGTGTTGGGCAGCGAGCTACGCAATGGATTTCGCGCTGTTGTACGATCCAGGGCCGCTGTGAGCTGCTTCTTTGCAACTGCAGGTTTCTCCTTCCTGCCTGCAGGGTTTTCTGGGTCCAAGGTGAAGAATCTGTTTGCGGGACGAGGTTTCTCGGACAGTAGCTTCCTTTGCTTTTGACTGAGCAAAGTCGTCTCATTCGGCAGCAAGGCGCTAGCTGCCTTGTGATCGCTCGCCTTGTCTTCGTCTGCTTCTTCCTCGTTATGCTCCGACTCGGATGCATCAGCAACACCTTGGTAGTTCGCGTCTTCGTCTTCATCATCATCTCCTTCTTCTCCTTCTTCTTCTTCTTCTCCTTCTTCTTCTTCTTCTCCTTCTTCTTCTTCTTCTCCTTCTTCTTCTTCAAGATCGCTATTCTGAACATCATCCAGGAAATAGCGGTCGTCGTCTGAATCAGGATATTCACTGTGTCTGAAGGCGAAGCGTGTCGGGGCAAGTCCCAGCCTCTGTCGCTTGGCATTTCTTCTGCGGTGACGTTGACGTGCCTCCTCGCACTTGTCATCCCGGGCCTGATTGTATCTCCGTTCAAACTCTGCAGCCACACTGGGAGGCTGCGCTGCCTTTTTGGCTTCCCACTGCTCTATCAGTTGCTCCGGAAGATTTTCCACAGGCTCCCCTGCGATATCGGCGTGTCAGTGAAGGCGCATAACAATGGCCTCGTGCCTTGAGTGTGATGGCATCGAGGCTCCAGAACAAGCCACGGGTCCGAATGTAATTGACTGACAGGTACACTCATCGAGAGGGAAATTGGCCCACTCCACCAGCAGCTGGGTAAGATTGCCTTGGTCATCTACTTTCTCCTGATGGGTGTCCTCAACGACATACTCGGTATCAGAGGCGTCATCATAGTCGGTGGACGTCAGTGAAATAGTGTCTGAGTCGTCTTGGCCCGTTGTGGCACTTGGCGACGGTGAGCCGTCCATCGCACGGCTGGCCATGTTGTCATCCGTGCTTGTCATCCCAACGGAACCGATCAAAGAGCAGGCATTGGTAAGTGTGTCAAGTCACAGCTTAGATCAGACACGTTCAGAGCCTGGAGGATACAACCACAAGATGAGTTTTCTTTGGCCTGGATGAGTGGGCAGAAGGAACGTTTTGCGCGTGCAAGGCAGATGCTGTGATTTGAAAACGGCTAGTGGTAAGCACCTACAGATTTGAACACCACGACGACTTTGGAGCTTGAATTTGACAGGTCGAGGGTCCCAACAGCACGCCCCTGAGGCTGCCAGCCACGACAAAAGCATCAGAGGCGCCGCCAAGAGCGTACAGCTAATGATGATTGTGATTTAAGAGATAGGCAGAGCTCATCAACTTTCAAGGGGATTACATGCTAGTAGCGTAAGCCATTGTAAACGACGAGGCAGCTCAATAGACAAGAAGGTGCAACTGGGGTTTGGAACAGTTTTGTCTGCACTTTGGTATAAATATGTACCTGGGTACTTGGCCCTTACTGTACCCCTCCAGAGCTGTGTCCAATCAAAGTTATTGGTACTTGTACTTACGTACCTTTTCGGTTCTTCCAGTATATTGAGTCTCGATTCGCTGTTTTCGTGACTCAAGAACATCCATGGAAAGGAAGAAGCTTTGGAGTATGTCGCAAGATATCTCGAATGCTGTAGGTCTGGTTTTAATGTATCGAAGTCCCTTACTGGAGGCTTGCGGGGCCTTTTGGCCTTGGATATTGGAAGGCTGCTGAATAGGACCACATCCACCGACAGCTATGCTGGACTGCTTGCTAGAAAGTTTTGATAGGCAGGAAGTGAACGTGTATATCAATCAAGCACACTCCTGCTGCGGTTATTCATGCTGTGCTGATGCATTATAAATGCATGCTGCCCTAGTTGGATGGATATCACAATACTGTCCTATTTGACACCAGCTTGTTGCACTAGAGGCTCTGAACCTACAGGATCCTATGCTGATTTCCAGGTTTACAGAGCCTCAACGCAAGTACCTAGATACCTAGCTCAAATACACTTGACACAGTAGCATCAATCCAGCATTGTGAGAGCCCAACTCGCTCTCTTTCCTTCACATGATGACGAGCAACGAACAATGATCTCCAAAGCCTTTGTGCCTTTGTTGACCCAGTAATATGTCGTAGGCTACCATGCGAGCAGCAGAAGGCTGGTCGAAGACTTGCTGATGTCGTAGTCCGTCCTTGCAGGCTACCGAGGTGCGTATTTGACACATAGCTTTAGAGGAGGGGTCTTTGCAGGTCCAGAAAGTTTATTTATGCACTGCTCACAGCATCAGGTGAGCACGCGTACAACAAAGAGTGCTAGAATAGCAACCGCGACGAGCAACAAGTCTGTCAGTCTGGCCTAAGCGTAAGCTGGCATGTGTCCCAGGATCACCGCGTGATGGTGAAACATGCGGTTGACACGGTATCCGAGCATTGAACAAGCCCTCACAACCAGCTGGCCCGCCGTCCGCCGGCCAGTACTGCCCGCTCGCTAGGCGGATTGATCAGGGCGCTCAGAAGAAGGAGGAGAGCGGAGGGATGAAGAGGGGCCCGGGTGTGGTCATCAGCCAGTGCAGTCATCAAAGTCATCCTGTGGCCCTTCTCAAGGCTCAATCCGATGTGGCCTGGCCTGGCTGGGTTCTACTCCCTGGCCTTTTGCCCTGGAAACACCCGCTGTCTTATCTCGTCTGTCCGCCCACCCAGTTGCCAGTTTGTGGTTTTTGGGAAAAAGACCCTGAGCGTAACAGCGCCTTGACCCGCCTTGTTGGTGCCGACCACTGACTAACAGTATCCATCAACCCGCGCTGTTGTGCTTTGTCCACTTGGGGCCTCCACCCACCATAACCCACCCCTCCCCAACGCCCAGGGTGCCGCCCGCAAACTACAGCAGCACACTGCATTGCACACCTCCTTTTCCAGCCCGACTCGACCAACTGACTTGCAACCACGTAATTGGCATCTTCCTCCAGACACGCTCAGCTCACGATTCCTTTTGACGTTGATCAGCCTCCACGAACGCCATCAACCGCCCTACAAGACTCTTTCTGCAGCTCGACGCAGCTCCCTGTCCTCCGCCCTACGTGAATACAGACTGCTGCCCGCCTTGTCGCAAGCATGGCCAACGACGAGTACGATGTTAGTTCTAACAGCCTCCCCCTCCTCGACTCTTTCGAAGGACAACATCTGTTGCCCTTGGGTTGATCTCACTGACATTGACCTTCTTTTCCAGTTTCTCTTCAAGGGTACGCTATTGCTGGAAATACCTGTTGCGCGACTGCCTTCGCCACCCCATCCCTCTGCCCACGTGCCAAAAGCTAACCTTGGGACCGATTCCTTTGTGCAGTTGTCTTGATCGGAGACTCTGGTGTCGGAAAGTCCAACCTGTTGAGTCGATTCACCCGGAACGAGTTCAACCTGGACTCCAAGTCTACCATTGGCGTCGAGTTTGCCACGCGATCCATTCAAGTCGATTCCAAGACCATCAAGGCGCAGATCTGGGATACTGCCGGCCAGGAGCGCTACCGCGCTATCACCTCTGCCTACTACAGAGGCGCCGTCGGCGCACTGCTCGTCTATGACATCAGCAAGCACCAGACATACGAGAACGTCACACGATGGTTGAAGGAGCTACGGGACCACGCTGATGCCAATATTGTCATCATGCTGGTGGGAAACAAGAGCGATTTGCGCCACCTGAGAGCTGTGCCAACAGAGGAGGCAAAGGCATTCGCAAGTGAGTTCCTGCAAGAGAACCATTCAACAAGCAAGATTGAGCTGGGGAGTTGATCACTGACATTTGTTGCGTGTGCGTATCTTTCAGGCGAGAACCACCTCTCTTTTATCGAGACTTCTGCTCTCGACGCCAGCAACGTAGAGTTGGCGTTCCAGAACATTTTGACAGGTACGAAACGACTTTTCCCTTCCTTTTTCTACAGCATGGGCTTTGTGTTGAACGTGCTACTAACCGTTTACGTTTACACGGGTACAGAAATCTACCGAATTGTGTCCAGCAAGGCCCTAGACAGCGGTGACGGCGCCCAAGCACAAATCGGAGCAGGAACGAATATCTCGTTGAGCAAGCCTGCAGAGGACGCCTCGAAGGCCGCAGGAAAATGTTGTTAAGAGGGCACAACGCAGCACTTGTCGCAAATAGAAACCCGTGCACGAAGTTCATGAATATACATGGCGTCACAATACGATGGGAACAAATGTCGGGGCGGTAGAACGAGAAGCAGCCACAACACACAAAGCTAGGCTATGAGATTATGGATCTGCGGACCGGGGGTCTCGCTGGATTGCGGGTTTTTGACGATTGGTTTTCTCAAACTGTTAGGGTGCTCATGCCACTTGTTCTTCTATTTTTTTTATTTTTTTTATTTCTTCTTTCTGTCTTTGTTGCATTTTCCGATTGTTCGTTGTTAATAGGGGTTAATGTAGCCATGAAAGACGTTCTACAATTTGTTCCTTAGCCATGGTGTGCGCTTGTGGCTGAAACAGACGGCTTTGATGAATACGGCATGTCGTATATAGGTTGTAGGCATTGACAAAGACGGGATACAGCAACTGCTCCCGTTAGAACGATCTCATCAACCCTTTCACAAATCAAACAGCACTGATATTCCATAACTAATTCAGCTTGTACGACTTGCTACAATGACGGTCAAATGCCCTTGAAGGCTCCGAGGAGTACAAACCAAGGCATTGTTCTCGGGGTCTATTTGCTATTCAATTGAACTTGAAAGCCATTGTGAAAGATGCATACCCAGGTCCCTAAACCATTGTTTACAACTCGAAATATGGTGGACGTGGACATACAGCGGCTTCAATTCACGCAACGCTCCGATTCTCTGCCTCCTGGCTATATAAAACTGGGCGTCCGACCTGATCTTGCGGAACTATCAATTCAGAAAGTTCAAGCAGCCCGCAACACAACGCAACAGAGCTGAGCAGACTCGAGAGAATAGGACACCTTTCTCACCGACCCGACAAAAGTTCACAGCAAAGCCCAAGCCTCCCTCACAGCACACCACACTCTAGCATCCAAAATGTGTACCCTTCACTCTGTCAGATACACCGGTTGTAATCATGACATTATCCTGCGGCTTCAGACTTGCAATGCTGTGAACGAATGCAACCGTATTGGCTTCCGTTCTTACCATCAGGTTGTTGTTCCTGATCTCTGCTCTCGCTGCGAGTCTGCCAAAAAGTTGTTCTTGCCGCGTCTCTAAGGTGAGTAAATGAGTAAGTATTCGGTAAGTATGGCGGCGGTCCAGCCAGCAAAGAGGCTTTCTCAAGTTCCTCTCCTAGCTGAATCTGAGTATCCTTTGCTGCTGTGGGCTGTATCCATAGACTTCCCAGGGAGAATCATAATATGCCATCATTTTCTTCTCCCAAATGTCCTTGATCATTGCAATTGTGTCTAGAATAACCCCATGAACATAAAAGTAATAAGTCAACGTAACAGTACAAATATGCGTGGTACTATACTATTAGGCAGATTTTAAAAGTGTGGTGTAACAGAGCACGGCGCACGGCTACTCCGAGTTCCAGAACATGGTCGCTGTCATCATGTACGTCTCCATATTGGTCCCCTGCGCAAAGAACAAGCATAGAGTCCACCTGGCTGCAGTGACAGCACGGAAAAGCCCACCCTTCTCCCATACCGCTCCGTCTTGCACTGTGGGACTCTGGCAAGTCTGGCAATAAACAAAATCTGGCTGCTTGAGTTCCAAATTGCGGATTGAAGGAGCCCCCTCCTCATGCTCAGAAGGAAAGAGGTGGGCCCCGCGCTAATGCAGACCGCTTATCTTATCGGAACATCCTTGGTCAATTTTTTGACGACAATAGCCTGCGATTTCTCTCCCGAATGCGCCCAAGAGAGCAAGCAGCATCTTTCGCCCCGTTTACAATAACAAATTTGGATACCGCATCTCGTTCGCCGGTACCACTCCCCAAACGCAACAACATGGCGACTGTTTATAAGTCCCTCAACAAGGCCACGGCCTCCAAGGACGATGAGACCACCAAGAATGGCCCCAGGAAGAACAAGCAGAGGGTGCTGGTTTTGTCCTCCAGAGGTGTCACGTACCGGTAAGCCTCATCTTTTGCTCTCAGAGTGTCCAATTGGAATTGCGCAGCAGTCATTCACAACTTCATGACACGCTTATTAACCTGGATTGTTGTTACTACGATGATAGTCACCGTCACCTTCTCAACGACCTTGCAACCATGATGCCTCACGGACGCAAAGACGCAAAGTTCGATTCTAAGTCGAAGCTCTACCAACTCAACGAGCTGGCCGAGCTGTACAACTGCAACAATGTTCTGTTTTTCGAGGCGCGAAAGGGCCAGGATCTGTACATGTGGGCAAGCAAGGTGCCAAATGGACCTACGGTCAAGATGCACGTGCAGAACAGTAAGCATCGCCCTACAACAACTGCCTCGGTTTTGAATCGGGTGCAAGCAGACCAAGTTAGCAGAGACTGACCAGGTGTTTTTCATGATTGATAGTGCACACTATGGAGGAACTTCACTTCACAGGAAACTGCCTCAAAGGATCCCGTCCCGTCCTCTCGTTCGACGCTGCATTCGACAAGGAACCCCACCTGAAGCTCATCAAGGAGCTGTTTTACCACATTTTCGGCGTACCTCAGGGAGCGCGCAAATCGAAGCCCTTTGTTGACCACGTCATGGGCTTCACAGTCGCAGACGGCAAGATATGGGTGCGCAACTACCAGATCAGCGAGGTGGAGAAGACGCTCACAGCGACCGACGCGGACGGCGACGTGGACATGGACGGTAGCAAGTCCAAGAAGAAGGAAAAGTCCAGCAAGAGCGGCAAGGACACGGATATCAACCTGGTCGAGATTGGACCTAGATTTGTCTGCACGCCCATCATCATACAAGAGGGCTCGTTTGGCGGACCCATCATCTACGAGAACAAGCAGTTTGTGTCGCCGAACCAGGTCCGTTCCGACCTGCGGAAACGCAAGGCCGGCAGGCATAATGTCAGAGCAGAGCAAAAGGGCGACTCGCTTTCGCGAAAGGACAGGCTTGGACTGCGGACAAATGGACAGGAGGGCAAGCGCGACGCTCTGGCTACGAAGGCTGTTTTCGCCTAGTTGAGTTTTGTTTTTCTTCTTTCTACCTGATTATCAGACACAGGCGTTCAAGGTTGCACCAAAAAGAATTTGAGATTGGGGTCTTTTGTTATACCCTTTTTGTAACGAAACTTGTTGATTGCGGGTGTGCGAGGCTAGCGCGCAATAAGACCTTTTGACTTTGAACATTGTTGGAATTCCTCCAAGTTCAGCTTAGCAGTGAAGCAACGCATGATGAAATGCGGCTCACGAACGGGCATGGAACGGATGAGCTACTTACCTAAGGGCAGAGCTGCGCGTTCCGTCAAACACTAACCCCCAGCATCTATCATTAATCCGGTCAGTTCCAGCTTCTTCATTTACGACGCTCCTTGTGCTCATGCGAAAGCATGAATCTTTGCCCCCGCCCTCGAACTGGGAAAACCAGTCCAGACAAGCAAAGCTCTACATAAAAGGCGTTGCGTCTTCGCATGGTTCTACCGTCAACCCTGGCCTCTGCCTCCTTTTTTCTTTGACTCGAGCCGCGGCTACTTGGGTAATGGGGAGCTGAAATGGCAGAGTTGAGCTAGCTCTGACTTGCTACTTGCCGTCTGGCTTCTTCGTACCTGAGAAGAGGTATAAGAACGCCCCTTAAGCCTGATCCCATGTTGTCCGGAGCTCTTTATCTTTTTATAACTGATCCAGACACCGATAAGACTCGACGTGGAGCGAGTCCTGCTTTTTAGCCAACAATGGATACGGTTGAAACAATTATGGATGTGATCGAACGCATCAAGGATGTAGACAAGCTAACAATACATACGGTCGACCTATGATGGATACAGTGGAGCCAACACCAGATGCAGTCAAGCCATCATCAGACACGGTCGAGGTCTCCGAGCCGCAACAACCTGTCTTTCGGGGGATCCGGAGCATTCCGTTTGACGTGCTTTTGAATATCTTCGGCTATTGTCATCTCGACACAGTCCTAGCATTTCTTGATGCGGACAAATTCTACCAAATCAGTTTTCGAAGATAATCGAGAGCATATTATGTTCAGGGAAATACGAAATGACCTGAGCCCCCATAACGTAATATTGCAGCATATCGTTTCTGGTACGCCGAGAGATCCTGCCGGTCATTCTATCCAAAGGAGGCAGAGCGACTGCGACGCGTCCTGTACCACTCACTGGATGTCCTTTTGACAGTACTTTGAGCGAAGCTGGCCTCGGCCGACAACTATGAGGCCCTACAATGAAAGCAGAGACATTCGCTGTATTAAGCTACGGCTGTTGTCAACGGCGGAACTGATTGAACTCTAGGATTTATGCAGGATTGTAGCCAGAATGGTGAGGCTGCATGTGTACAAATCTACAGAAACGATTATGAAGGAAGGGGGACACTCAAGTTCGGTTGTATTGATGCATGTTGACCCATTTCACCACTGTTCTGCTGACTCGGCGATGCATAGGGCCACACATTCGCGTACCATGTTTGAGGGCCTACTATATGGAATTACTACGCAAGAGACTTGGAAAGGACACGGCGAGCAGTGCATTGACGGAGGTTTGGAATGTCAGGAACATGGGAATTTTCGGCAGCCCGTCATGCAATGCGACAAATATTCGGCAAGCTCCCTCCTGGCGGGCTTCTGAGATTTGCGCTCATACCTCCAGAAAAATCCTGTCCAGACTACATCATATGGGAGATGCTGGAAGCGCATTCAGACATTACCAATGATCAGGTGGTATTTGGTGACGCTGTCGCTCACGTGCTCGATGAGCGGGAAATAGTGACTGAATATGGGGACAGGACGCCATGGCTGCCATTCAATCTAAGATGCAGGCGTGATTGTAGGCAGTTCTCTGAATTTTTCGGTGGCATACTGGACTATTTCTAGTTCGACCATGTGGTGAGAGAGCGCATGATGGTGTGGATAGGCCGAGAAAGTGTGTCGGACTGGATCGCTCAAGATGAGGAAGAAATCGACAAATAAGTTGCAATGGATGAAAGCCTATCATGCGCGGGACCACGTTATAGAGTCGGGCCGCATGCAACAAGCGACAGAGGAAGAGTTTGGCTATAAGTCTCGGTAACCCAAGTCAGCACATTTACTCTTTGTGGACGAGGATGAGAGTTGGTTTACATGGCTAAGCCCATGTCATTGCCAGCTTGGGATTGTGGGGGGGTTGGCTGACTCTGGAGGCAATGCTGCTCAATTTGATGATTTGTTTTTTTCTTGTGCGCAGGACGAGTGGTTTTCCAGGAGAACGATAGCGTGTAGAGATTTTGTTTTTGAACGGAACTGTGCAATATCACCACATTAAATCACTAAATGGATGTTGGTGTTGCTGCCAAAACTGGAGAGATGCAAGCTGGACATTGCTGAGGTCCTCTAGGTCAGGTTATAGGCTTACATGTACCTGTGGCTACTCGGGTACCTTTGCGGGCCGTCGGTGGTGCTGCCACTGGCCTGGGCTTTGGCCTGCAGTGGCTTCGACCAACCACTGCGGAGTGCAATCTTGAGAGTCCTTGACCTCGCACACCACAACAGCGACCCGCCTGTGCGCACGAACTTGCACCCGACGACATTTGACCTCGTGCTGTTTGTATTTTTTCAGACCATTCCAGTGTGTCAGCCGTCTCTGGTGGGCTGCCCCATTTGGTCTCACGAGCGCATCGGTAGTCGCAGCTGCAGCAGCTGCAGCAGCAGCAGCAGTCAGTCAGTCTGCAGAGCGCGACTTGGCCAATCCGTCTTGGGTTATTCACTCCTCCATCACAACGCTTTGCGCGCGCCCCATCAGCCAACCCTGTAGCCAGGCCAAGCAAGTATCTGCGTAGAGGTACTGACGGCATCATCCCAGGCTCGTCGCGTCAAGAGGTCCAATCTGTGCAACGCGTTACTCGCTTAAACCAGCCGGTGAGAGGGAGTCTTTGCTCGAGAGACATCCCATAACGGTTTTACGAAGCGTGTGAAAGAGCGAGGGTGTGGGCTTTTTGCATGAGTGCGTTTGTGAGTGTTCTTGTCCCTTTGTTGCTTGTCTCTTCCCGTCTTTGTGCTGTTGGCGGAAGACTGCCTTCTTGTCTGCCCTGTTTGGTGTTGATGGGTATCAATTGCTTTGTCATGGGGGTGTTTTGGGTGTCTCTGTTTTATTTCCTCGGAAAATGGTATCAGAAAGTCCAGAGCTTGAAGCAAGATGAGAAAGCGCTTGATATGCCATACCACCTGGTTGCCGTTGCATATCTTGGTCGCTTTGTCTTCTTGGAGCCAGTGTCTGTTGATCCTCATATATCAGGTACGCTTGCTAATCTGGCAAGCAAACACATCCTAGGGGCACAAGGAACATTATTCTCTGTGTGATACGGCCAACCTTTATCTAGGTGTGGTGGCCGCTGGGACCTCACACGGTTGGGAATGGCGACCATGCAGGAAGTCGACAGTGACGTTGCCATGGACAACGATGTCCATGACAGAGGAGGCGTAGATCCCGCCTGCGGTTTGGAACAGTTCAATGGCGTGCCAACCTTTGACGACAGCACCCCTTCAGACGCAATGGACGAGACCGACGATCTCGACACGCCGCAGGACTCAATGGATCAACAGTTACGGCAAGTGACGCGGCCGGCGCAGCTGCCCACGGGCGTATGCTACGACGATCGTATGAAGCTGCACGCCAATGCCGACTTTGGTGGCAAGCCACACCACCCGGAGGATCCAGGACGAATAGAACGTATCTACCACAAGTTCAAGCAGGCAGGCCTCATCTTCCAAGGCACGGAAGCCGAGGCCGTTGAGGTCAAGCGCAAGAACCCGACGCTGTACATGTGGAAAATACCTTCTCGAGAGGCTACCGAGGATGAGATCTGCACGGTGCACCAGTCAAGCCATTATGCCTGGGTGCGCAGCCTGTCCAAGAAGTCGACTGAGGAGCTGCGCGCCATTACGAAGCTCATGGACGCTGGCCGAGAGTCCATCTACGTGGGAAGCATGACCTTCGAGGCTGCTCTGATCTCAGCCGGCGGCGCTATTGAAACTTGCAAGGCTGTGGTCCGAGGCGATGTCAAGAACGCTTTTGCCGTCATTCGTCCGCCAGGTCACCATGCAGAATACGACTGTGCCATGGGCTTTTGCATGTTCAACAACGTGCCTGTGGCTGCCAGAGCCTGCCAGCGCGAGTACCCAGACAAGTGCCGCAAGATTCTCATCCTTGACTGGGACGTGCATCACGGTAACGGCATCCAAAACATCTTCTATGACGACCCAAACGTGCTCTACATCTCCACACACGTCTACCAGAACGGCCTCTTTTATCCTGCTCAGCCGGATAACCCAAACATTCCTGACGGTGGCCTGGACAAGTGCGGCACCGAAGCTGGCGTGGGCAAAAACATCAATATTGGCTGGCACGACCAGGGCATGGGCGACGGCGAGTACATGGCCGCTTTTCAACGAATCATCATGCCAATCGCGCAGGAATTTGACCCAGATCTCGTCATCGTATCCGCTGGCTTTGACGCTGCGCACGGCGACGAACTAGGCGGCTGTTTTGTAACTCCCGAGTGCTACGCCCACATGACGCACATGCTCATGTCGCTCGCAAATGGCAAAGTCGCTGTCTGTCTTGAAGGCGGCTACAACCTGACAGCCATCTCCAATTCTGCTCTCGCTGTAGCCAAGACGCTAATGGGATACCCACCGCCGCGCATGCAGCTGCCCAAGATCAACAAGGAAGCCCACAAGACATTAGATCTCGTCCGCGCGTACCACGCGCCGTACTGGGAGTGCATGCGACCGGGAATTATTAACGTGCCCGAGGTGGAGAGAATCGAGGGCAAGCGGCTGTTTGACGCGCTGCGGACGTCGCAGATGGTCGAGTACTCGCAAAAGTATGACATGTATCCGTTGTACATCCAGCGAGAGGCGCTGTTTCGCACGTACGAGAATCAGGTCTTGGTCACACGATCGATTGAGACGTCGCGAAATATTCTGGTTGTGCTGCACGACCCGTAAGTTTTGATGGTGCTTAGCTGGTGGTTTCTGTGATGACGGCGTACTGACACCGATAGGCCTGAGGTTATGGCACAGCCTGATACACTGGATAATTCAGTGAGCTCTGACAGCGCTTGGGTGGTAAGCAAAAGTTCTTACCTCATATTTCTCTGAATAATCAGGCTGACAAGACAACAGATGGATGGGGTTGGTGGATTTGTAGAATGGGCTGCATCCAAGAAATTCGGAATCATGGATATCAATGTCCCCCGTCACCCTCCGGTATGGAAATCCCCATTACCTCATGCAAATCACATTCATAGAATAATGCTAATAGTCAATTTATAGGGTTCACAGCCTCACATCCCTGGAGCTAACGGCTCCAATGAAGGGAAGCTTGAGGCAGAAATCATGGAACTGGTTTGTTACCTCTGGGACAACTATCTGCAGCTATACGACGCCGAGGAGGTCTTCATCATGGGTGTGGGTTATGCCTATATTGGCATCAAGCTGCTTCTCCTTAATCGCAGTAAGTGCTCTTTCAGAACAACCCGCCAGCTCTCTTTTGTCCTTTTTTCTTTCTTTTTTTTTTTTTTT